>CM077266.1:6000000-6247500 GCA_039654775.1 Spinibarbus caldwelli | reverse complement strand
CATCTCTTTCACAATGATGCCAGACATTTATTGAATGCATAAGTTTATCATTCAGCCACAGCTCAAAGTCACACACTGCAGGTATTTAATTATTGTAATGCAATAGTGGAACATGAGAAAATAGTGCCCTCTAGAGAGAACTAAGAACATATGCAACAAAGAAATAATTTAGCCAAAAATCTCAATTCTGTCATCATTTACTCACCCTCATATTGTTCGAAACCTGTATGACTTTCTTCTGCAGAAGATATTTTAAATAATTTTGGTTACCAAACAGTTTCGGGTCCCATTGACTTCCATATGGATAAAAAATAAAATGGAAGTCAATGGGAACCAAAAGTGTTTAGTAACCAACGTTCTTCAAAATATCTTCATATGTGTTCTATAGAAGAAAGAAGTCACATGCAGTTTTGAAACGACACAAGGGTGAGTAAATGATGACAGAGTTTTAATTTTTTGGGTGAACTATCCCTTTAATGCTTGATTTGTATTGAATATGACTTCAATTTCAGTGCGTTCCTCACACAAATCTATTGTACGGCTTCAGAAGATTTGGGACTGTTTATGATGCTTTCATGGTGCTTCTTTGTCCTTTTTGGAGCTTGATAATCCTGGTCACCATCCACTTTCATTGATTAGAAAGATCATTTCTCCTTTTGAGTTCCATAGAATAAAATAAGACAGAATTTTTAGGTGAATTATATGTTTGCCGCTATTATAAAAATTTTGGAACAGCATAATTCAAAATTATGAGTATGGTCTATGAAATACTCTAACTGAAAACCAGTATTATTAGTATATAAACAAACATTTTTGTTACCTGAAATAAAATGAACAAACTGAAATTAAATAAATATTTCAGCTAGCTGGCAAGGCAAATATCTCATTTTAATTTAGTTTAAGTAAAACTGATATTTAATTTTTAGAAAATAATAAAACAAACTGTATAAGATACTTAAAAATGAAACAAATACTAAAATGACAAAAACACATGATACAGTTAATAAAACTTTAAAATGAAAATGGAAAATATAAAAATAAAAACTGATTCAAAATATTAATAAGAACTATAATAGCTCAATAATAGTAAAATAAAATAGCTGAAAACATATTAAAACAAATGAGCATACTAACCCATGGCATTGAATTCAAGTGCTCCTCACCAGTGTTTTTAGGGAGTGAGGGGTAAGTGAAGGCCACTGGCTGTCTGGCATCTCTGCTGAGCGTGTTTCCCACAGTACAGCTCCTCATCCACACAGAAATGTCCTTGCTCCATGAGACTGAAACCACAGTCCCTGCAAGTATAGCACTCCATGTGTCTGTAGCGTCTCTCTCTGATCTTCACCACCTGAGTTCTGCAGCAGGACACACAGACAACTGAACTAAACGTGTGATCTTCATGAATTCCTGACATGAATTGCCCTCAAAAGTATTTGAATACTTAAAACACACTAAAAGATTTGACAAAATATCAAAATACTATTACTTTTCTTTCTCAAGAAAATATTATATATATATATATATATATATATATATATATATATATATATATATATATATATATATATATTATGAGCTTAATTAATGGGTTCTTACACAATGATGTAACCACATCTCTCACAAGTGCGAAACCTTTGACTCCGCTGGACCACTCCAGATGGCAGTGATGTTCCTGTGCAATTCATGTGTGTTTTTATTACATGGGGCATCCTTATGCTTTATTCAAGAGGTTTGAATGCAAGAAATGCAGTGAAATAAAACACTCACGCTCCAGTCCCTCCTGTAGTATTCTGAAAGTGTTGGACTGTCTGGGCTGCTGAGGTTGAACTTGCCTTCTCTTGATTCTCATCAGCTCTTCAGGATCAACAGGCCCATAGCTCCATACTGGATAATTAAAGCTCACCCTGAGAAAAGAGTCAAACAAAAATGTGAATTCAACAGGTATGGGACAAAATGACATTAGAAAGAAATTAATCATTTTATTCAGCAAAGATGCATTAAACCAATTAACATTTATAATGTTACAAAACATTTCTATTTCAAATAAATGCTGTTCTTTGTATCCTGAAAAAAATGTATCAAGATTTCCATAAAAATATTAATATTAAATGTGAATATGAAACAAAATACTAAAAATATTAAATATTAACTGTAACATTCATAATAGTAAGAAATGTTTCTTGAGAATCAAATCAGCATATCAGAATGATTTCTGAAGGATCATGTGACACTGAAGACTGGAGTAATGATGCTGAAAATTCAGCTTTGATCGCAGGAATAAATTACATTTTATCATACCATTTAGAAAATTTTTTTATGTGAACCACTTTAAAGTATGGGTATTTTTAAAATAGTATGCATATAACGTGAAGTATGCAGAAAGTTGTACATTAGCATTCCAAACATGATATTGGTATTACTTTTTCTTGGTGGTCTGTGATTCATATGACACTGTTTGGATACAATCAGATGCAGAGTTATGTCCAGCGGTGGACTCCTGCAACCAATAAACAGGGGGTTTAAAAATTATTACATGGGGAAAAAAAAAAACATTAACTGAAATAAAATAACTTTTTTAGCTAGTTTCCAAGGCAAAATGTCTCAAAATAACTAAAACTAAAAAAGCTCAAACTAAGAGTAACTCTTAAAAAATATATTAAAAAACATTAATCATAAAAACACAGCAAGCACGATTACAAAAACTTTCACTGAAATGAAAAGAGAAAATGGAAAAATAATATGCTATATATATATATATATATATATATATATATATATATATATATATATTTATTTATTTATTTATTTATTTATTACTATAATTGTACATCATTGATACTTAACACTGCCAATAAAACAAGGGATTAAAAAATTATTTCTTCAGAATAGGCTTGGTTTGTTACTGGACCACAAGATGGCAGCAAAGCCTTCAAAAGACTTGAACATTAGGTTTTGTCCATTTTTATGCTATTAAACTAAATGTACAAACTTGAATTCAAGCCAAACATTACTACATTGTAAAACTAGTACTTGCATGTTCCCACCTTATCATGTTGCTTCAGCTGCTCTGGACTATAGTTTCTCTCCAGTGGGGCTCTGAAGCTTTGAGAGCTGCTGAACACATGAACAATGAGAAACACATGTGATGTTGTTTGAAGGCATCTCAGTATGGTTCTGGTGCACTGACCTCTTGGACTGGCCCTGTCCTGACTCATGGGTTTGTTTTGGCTGGACTGAGGGCTCCTGGGTTGAAAGAGAACAGCAGGAAGTTTCAATACACAAAACAGGATGGTTCTCACTAGTTTTATTCAAACAAGCTGAATGGGCCTTCCCTGTAGCGACATTTAACATTAAAGTTATGTTCACAAAGAGCTGGTCAGTTAACTGTGTGAATAACTGACCGAATTAACAGGAAGTCTTGGATCACCAGAGCGCTGTATGACGTCTGTTTTTGCAGGTCTGTAAGATAATAAGAAACTTATTCTGGGTTTCAGTGAAAAAGCATCACACACCAGTGTTTGCAAACATTAACTTTTTCACCTCAAAAAAAAAAAAAAAAAAACTACTAAAATATATTATATTACAGGTGCATCTCAATAAATTAGAATGTCGTAGAAAAGTTCATTTATTTCAGTAATTCAACTCAAATTGTGAAACTCAATGAAATAAATTCAATGCACACAGACTGAAGTAGTTTAAGTCTTTGGTTCTTTTAATTGTGTTGATTTTGGCTCATGTTTAACAAAAACCCACCAATTCACTATCTCAACAAATTAGAATACTTCATAAGTGAATTTTAGTGAATTGTTGGCCTTCTGGAAAGTATGTTCATTTACTGTATATGTACTCAATACTTGGTAGGGGCTCCTTTTGCTTTAATTACTGCCTCATTTCGGCGTGGCATGGAGGTGATCAGTTTGTGGCACTGCTGAGGTGGTATGGAAGCCCAGGTTTCTTTGACAGTGGCCTTCAGCTCATCTGCATTTTTTCTCATTTTCCTCTTGACAATACCCTATAGATTCTCTATGGGGTTCAGGTCTGGTGAGTTTGCTGGCCAGTCAAGCACACCAACACCATGGTCATTTAACCAACTTTTGGTTCTTTTGGCAGTGTGGGCAGGTGCCAAATCCTGCTGGAAAATGAAATCAGCATCTTTAAAACGCTGGTCAGCAGAAGGACGCATGAAGTGCTCCAAAATTTCTTGGTAAACGGGTGCAATGACTTTGGTTTGACCAGCTTCTTTGGCAATGAATGTTTGTGGCTTACCCTCATTGTGAAGGGTGTCAATGATTGTCTTCTGGACAACTGTCAGATCAGCAGTCTTCCCCATAATTGTGTAGCCTAGTGAACCAAACTGAGACCATTTTGAACGCTAAGGAAACCTTTGCAGGTGTTTTGAGTTGATTAGCGGATTGGCATGTCACCATATTCTAATTTGTTGAGATAATGAATTGGTGGGTTTTTGTTAAATGTGAGCCAAAATCATCACAATTAAAAGAACCAAAGACTTAAACTACTTCAGTCTGTGTGCATTGAATTTATTTAATACACAAGTTTCACAATTTGAGTTGAATTACTGAAATAAATGAACTTTTCCACGACATTCTAATTTATTGAGACGCACCTGTATATTATATTATATTAACATATTTTAATATTAATATTCATAGAATGTTCATTCAAAGTTATCTGGTCTTTAATATTCTCAAAATGTTTTATTTACACACATTTATTGCTATTTAACACTTTTTCTTGACATGTTTTACAACCCGAATTCTGGAAATGTTGGGATGTCTTTTAAATTTGAATAAAATGAAAACTAAAAGACTTTCAAATCGCATGAGCCAATTTTTTATTCACAATAGAACATAGATAACATAAATGTTTAAACTGAGAAATTTTACAATTTTATGCACAAAATGAGCTCATTTCAAATTTGATGCCTGCTACAGGTCTCAAAATAGTTGGCACGTGGGCATGTTTACCATGCTGTAGCATCTCCTCCTCTTTTCAAAACAGTTTGAAGACGTCTGGGCATTGAGGTTATGAGTTTCTGGAGTTTTGGTGTCGGAATTTGGTTCCATTTTTGCCTGATATAGGTTCAATTCAGCACCCGGACTCTTCTACTACGAAGCCATGCTGTTCTAATAGCTGCAGTATGTGGTTTTGCATTGTCCTGCTGAAATACACAAGGCCTTCCCTGAAATAGACATCATCTGGAGGGGAGCATATGTTGCTCTAAAAACCCCTTTATATACCTTTCAGCATTCATAGTGCCTTCCAAAACACGCAAGCTTCCCATACCGTATGCACTTATGCACCCCCATACCATCAGAGATGCTGGCTTTTGAACTGAACGCTGATAACACGCTGGAAGGTCTCCCTTCTCTTTAGCCCGGAGGACACAGTGTCCGTGATTTCCAACAAGAATGTCAAATTTGGACTCGTCTGACCATAGAACACTTTTCCACTTTTAAACAGTCCTTTTTAAATGAGCCTTGGCCCACAGGACAGGATGGCGCTTCTGGACCATGTTCACATATGTCTCTTCCTTTTTGCATGATAGAGTTTTAGTTGGCATCTGCAGATGGCACGGCGGATTGTGTTTACTGACAGTGGTTTCTGGAAGTATTCCTGGGCCTGTTTAGTAATGTCAATGACAGAATCATGCCGATGAGTGATGCAGTGTCGTCTGAGGGCCCGAAGACCACAGCCATTCAACAAAAGTCTTTGGCCTTGTCCCTTACGCACAGAGATTTCTCCAGTTTCTCTGAAACTACTGATGATGTTATGCACTGTAGATCATGAGATTTGCAAAGCCTTTGCAATTTGGCGTTGAGGAACGTTGTTTTTAAAGTATTCCACATCATTTTCTTTTTCACAGATTGGAGAGTCTCTGCCCATCTTTACCTCTGAGACTGCCTCTCTAAGACATCCCTTTTGTTACAGACCTGATGTCAATTAACTTAATTAGTTGCTAGATGTTCTCCCAGCTGAATCTTTTCAAAATGTCTTAACTTTTTTGAGAGCTGTAGCAGGCATCAAATTTGAAATGAGCTCATTTAGTGGAAAAAAGTGGAAAATTTCTCTGTTTAAACATTTGTTATGTTCTCTATGTTCTACTGTGAATAAAATATTGGCTCATGTGATTTGAAAGTCTTTTAGTTTTCATTTTATTCAAATTTAAAAAACGTTCCAACATTTCCGGAATTCAGGTTGTAGCTGGACATTTGTTTAACAATTTTAAAATGTTACTATTTGTTTCAGAATGTTCATAGAACATTTAAAATGAAATGTTCCCACAACGATTTTGCATAACCAAGAAAAACATTTTAAAATCAATTTTAAAAAAAAACTTTTGAACATTCATAGAACATTCAGAAATATTTTTTTTTTAAGATGAACGTTAGCAAAAGCTCATAGAATATATGTTTATCTGCTGGGTTTATAGTGTTTTTTTAAATTAGCATTTTTTAAATTTATTTAATTGAAATTTTCTTTATTCTCAATGCTGATTGTAATTTTTAAATGAATACAAAATATAAATTTTTAAATTCAAATGGGTTTTTAATGAAATACATAAAAATTATTTATAGTTTAAATATTTTTCTGCATTACAGTAAGGAGACTAATTTTAGATTATTGTAATCAGAGTTTTGTGAGAAAATGTTCTTGTGAAAATAATGCTTTAGGGTAATTTAGGTGTGAAATATGCCTTAACATGGTAAACCTGTAACGTGTAAAGAATGTAACATTTAATTATGAAACCGCATGTAATTCTGCCAAAGCAAAGTCATAGATTTTAATTTTACCACCTTTCAATTAGAAGCCACAGCTGATGTTCAGATGTCTTAATTTTGTTCCGAGCCTCCATATTCAACATGGCTCCAGTATCCTGACCATTAATCTCCAATATAACGTCCCCCACCCGCAGCCCAGCATCACCTGCCCGGCTATCTTCACGAACCTGACAAAACATTTTATGGTAAGTACTCACAGCTCAACACACCAGAAATCAAAGGCATCTTATGCTGAACACTTTCAATATTTTGTGCATAAGAAAATGTGGGCCAAATATCTTCAACTCACCTTTGAGACAGTCAAGGTCATCTTGAAGTCTCTTCCTCCACAGATACAAAACCCCCATGGTGGTGGACCTGTCAAATTCAGTCGAAATGTCATCTGTCTGCCACAAGCGTTCAATTTAAATGCCCTTTCACAACAATAAAATTGGTTTGTGTTTACTCTGGCCTGTGCCAGTAAGACTAAAGGGGTCAGCCGTGTTTGTGGTGTATTTTTAAAGTTCTTCTGTAGCTTAGAGATATGGAGGCTCTGTGTGGAGTCAGCACCACCCTTAAACATCTGCACATGATGTTCTCAGCTGATTGCACCTTCTGGTAAACAGAATCAAGCCGCAAAGATAAGTTTAAAAAGTAGTACGAAAATAAAATGTCGTTTTGTAAACTGAAAATAACCAGTTACGGGGGTTTTGATGTGCTAATTAAGGTTGGGAGGTTGTAAAATACTTTAAGATTAAGTTACGACATGGTATTATAACTTTTCAGTAACTACACAAATTCATAAGTCAGTAAAGTGCGCCAAACATACGCTTGGGAGTACGTAACGCTTTCGACTGGTAAACGTAGCAGTTCACTGCATCGGACAGTACATACAGTATAGGCTAATTATCAATATTTATCACAATATTATAGAGACCTGTTCACATAGAAAGCGTTTTCCATCTCCTGTTTTTAAGTAAACAATTAAGTAAACAACCATTATGTTTCAAATCTTTTGTAACGTTTTGCGCTTGTCACGGTAACGCTTTATAAAAATGCATCGCACAAGTTAAGTGATACAACTTTTAAAAAATGTGGCCATTTTTTATTAAATAGCATTTTTTGTAAAAAATAAATAAGTTAATAGCAATTTAACTCACAATTCGGATTTTTTTTCCTCAAAATTGTGATTTTATCTCAATTATCACAAAAAAGGCAGAATTTCGAGATAACCTGCAATTCTGAGAAATGATAAAATAAATACATAAATCTGAACTGAGATAAAAAGTAACTACCTCTTTACAAGCTTGATAGATAGATTGAATGTACTAATTAAAAAGTAGAAATTAACTCACAATGTTTAAAAAAACATTTTATTAAAAAAGAACATCAGCACACTAGAGAGGCTGCCATGAGGAGATGAACGCTGAGCAGCTAAACACGTAACAGATATTGTTTTTCATGGTTCTACCAACAAGTTCTACGCACACCATCCTTTCAACTTTTCCTCTGATTTTTTTTTTTTTTTTTTTACAAGCTTAAACAAATCACTTCAAACTCTTCTCATTCTTGTCCTGGGACATCATGCATTAGAGTAACAGCACAAATATTCAAAACCGTAACAGACTGTGAAGGAAAAACATTCACTCAAGTATGCCATGTGTAACTCTCACTCCAAACTGAAATCATAGTCAGCCCAGGAATTGAATGCCACAGACACTTTCGTGCAATGATGCAAAAGCTCCTGAGGCGCAGCAGGGTCTGGCAACACAGTTTCCCACCAACTCACAATGACTTCATCAGTTCAGTTCTACAGTTCAGTCTGAGCAGGTTCAGGAAGGGGCCAGTCTAGGGCCGCACTGCATCCGCTGAGGGTCCAGGCTCTCGCCGTGAGCACCGAGCAGAATGTGTAAAGTCAAGCAGACAGCTGCATCTTTTCAAGAGTGACTGCGGTCTTCGCTGCTGCCCACTAAAACTTTGCTGTAAAGTTTCTGCTGCTCCTCTTTGAAAACTTCTTTGACTTTCCCTCGTTTTAAACCACCATCCCTGTGAACATGCAAAACACAAAAGCTTTGAGCTTCATTTCATTTCAAAATGTCAATGCACATCCTTTTTAGTCACTTGTGTGTTTGACACTCTTTAATACGGGAACTCACCATAACAAGTCTGCCAGTCCTCCCTTTCTAGCGATGGCCGTTTTGACCCTATTGGCAAACTGTACAGCGTCCTCCCCTTCCTGTAAAAATATGAATTTAAAACTCTCCTAAATATAGTGAATGTGTGACCAAAAAGCTCAAAAATAGTCCCAGAGCTCTGAAAAGAAAAACACACCACTGTTCACAAGTTTGGGATTGTAAGATCTTAACATTTTGAAAGAAGCTCAGCAAGGCTGCATTTATTTTTATCAAAAATACAGTAAAAACGGTAAAATTGTGAAATATTATTACAATCCAAAATAAACGTTTTGTTTTTTAGTATATTTTAAAATATTATTTATTTTCATCAAAGCTGAATTTTCAGCATCATTACTCCAGTCTTCAATATCTAATGATCTTTCAAAAATCATTCTAATATGCTGATTTGCTGCACAAGAAATATTTTTTCTTTTTACCAATGATGAAAACAGCTGTCAGGACTCGACAATAAGGACTGCCTGAGGGCCCGGGGCCAGCATGAAGGATTTTTGGGACAGTAGACGGATTTGTCATTTGCCCGATCGGGCCACTGCAGCGTCGTCATGAAAGTTTATCATTTACATGCGTTTTTAAGCCTTGTTAATTTAAAAATTCAAGCGATTAAAAAGCAATTGGGTGCGAAAGACAACTCCTTTCAGTACTTGCGCACTGTGTTCTGTTCTGTTCTGTGTGAACAGCGCGTGCACAAACAGCCGCATCTCTCACACACGCAGGCCGTCTGAACGGGCAAATACATACAAAAGTATGTCAAAATACACGTCCTGGTAACTTTAACAATGATTAATCTATACTGAATTTATACACTGGAGTACAGATGCACCTATCGACCAGACATTTTTTGTTTTATTTTAGAGCATCTTCTGTTCCGTGCTTGCACACAAACTGCACTGCAATCATTTTCCCCAAATGCCATTTGTGTGGAAATATTAACAGAGGCCAGAGACGATGAAGACGGACACAAAGAGGAGAAAACATTGTAGCACTAGCAGGCAGAACAATATCAAAATATAGGAAGAAAATCCAAATATTGAATTTTAAATGAATGTTTCTGAGGGGAACTAGCTGTTTTCAGAAAAGGCGTTTTCTTTTCATCTTGTCTCCGTATAACGCATTTAAATTGGTGTTAATATGCGCTGCTGTTTTTACTGTGGTAACCAAGGAAACACTGTATCACTGTTCCATGAGCGCCACCTGCTGTCAGAGAGCGAAATTGCGTCTCACTCAGCCCGTCTGATGTTTTTGTTTCGTGCTGATGTTTTACGTAACTTTAGCATAATGTCACAAAGCTAAAGTCGGGTCATTCTGTTTTTGCTTCAGATTTTGAAATTATACAGTCTAATATAAATCAAACATTGCACGTTTTTTTTTTTGTGGATTAATCCATGATTAAAATTTCAAATGCACAGAGTGAAGAATATTCAAATGTTATTTTATGTGATTTTTCCATTTCTGTACCTGAACATCTACAAAACATAAAAACCTAAAGCATCATTTCATTTCTATCTTTGTGCTATAGGCCTATGTTTATTTGTGGTAATACTTAGTTACAGGCTGTCACTTGTCTTTAATAATGTTTAAACTTTATATTTATGTTCATTTTTGACTAGTGATTTTTGCTGTGGTATTGAAATTGAAATAGAGAATTGTAAAATTTAATTGATATCTAAAATATTGGTGTCATATAAGCTTATTTATTAGAATACAAGATAACATTGATGACAAAACAACGATAACAGCAATTTTATTTTATTTTTTGTGGCAGGGCCAGTGAAAATGTTGGCAGGGCAAGTAAAAATTTCTACCACAGTAGAAAAAATCCTTAGCATTGATCCCTGGCTGTGCTGCTAAATATTTTTGTGGATGTATTTTTTCATGTTTCTTAGATTAACAGAAAGTTCAAAAGATCAGCTATTATTTGAAATAGAAATCGTTACGTTATAAATGTTTTTACTGTCACTTTTGATCACTTTAATGCATCCTTGCTCAATAAAAGTATACAATTCTTAATCTTACTGACCCCAAACTTTTGAAGAGCAGTATGTATATATAGTGATACATATGTCTCTTTCGAAGCTTCACCACTCACCATGCGGCTCATTGGTGGAAGATACCAGACGCTACACACAATGGCCCAACTGCTCATCATGTGCAGCAGGTAGTTCACCATCCCAAACTTGCTGCTGTTCCAGAACGCGTCACCAAAACGAGGGTCATACTGCCAAAATAACAGCCAGAAGAATTTAAAACACTTTATAAACAACAAAGCCAGGACATAACAGAAAAAGGAGGCTGTTCTGACCTTTATGGCCACAGGGTAAACAGTGCAGCCGATCTCAAAGCTTCCCTTCTTGAACATCATGACTGAAGTGTTGTTAATACAAGTTCCTTTAGAAATGACAAAACAGTGGATTTATTCCACATATATTCATATACTTCAGTACGAAATGGTAATATAAGCAGGAGTTTTAACACTCACCCTCAGGGAATATGAGGATTGGTAGTTTGCTTGTGTCTGCAACGTGGTCACTTAATCTAATAAATAAAATCAGCTTGACTGTGACAAACAGAAATGTTCAAATCATAACTGCAAGTTAATCTTGCAGGAGTTGAATACTGTATATGTGAGGGAAATGCAATGTTACCGTTTGGCCACTAGGTGTCGGTCCTTCACTTCAGACCTCTCGAACCAGATGTGAGGACAGGCCTTCATCATCGCCCTCTGAATGACCCCCATCAGACCACCATGGACCTGACCCACCTGATCCACACAGAGAGACAGAGTTAATGCATACATTGCATTCAATATCAACACTGAACCTTAATCATCAACATAAACATCCACACTACCATAGCGTAGCATCCGTCACTGGCCAGAATGATGACGTCGATAGGTGAGGTGTGATTGGCCACACAGATTCCTCCATTTTTGGGTTTATTCTCACTTTAAGAAAAAAAATTAAGTGGATACTAAGAAATATGGAACGTAAAACCAGGCATAGAGATCTTTAATTGTGTTTAATATTGGCATATGGTAGTGTTTATGTGTCGGTACCTGTCATGGTAGGTGATGATGGCTGTGAGGGCTCTCACACAGATCCGGTAACACATCAGATGAACCTTGTCACTGAGATAATTCTTCATTCTGCCCATTAGAGAAATCAGCATTAATATAAACATTTACATGTCAAAAGAGGTTAATTTATTCCTGTGATGTAAAGCTGAATTTTCAGCAACAACAGTTTCAGGTGTTAAACCTGCAGAAGTCTACCAAGACATACCTTCCATTTGGAAACAGGCCAACGATTGACGTCAGAACCACGAGAAGGCCGACACCGGTGAAAGCAAGCGTGACCCTGTTAAGAGCAACACAGCAAATTTTAAAAGCAAAATCTAATAACGACACTGCTTAGGATAACCACAGCACAAACATTTCGTCTGCATTAGAATAGACATCCTGGGGTAGTTAAGACTGCGAACAACCTCAGGTGACTTGCACATTTTTTCAGCATAGTTCTTTTAAATAAAAATATAAGGTGTCCATTTAACCTTGAGCACTTAGCATTTGGCACCTGAAAGCCTTAAAGCTGCTGATGGTTTAAAATTGCTGACAGTTTAAAACCGCTGACCTACGTCAGTTTTTAAGGTTTGGAATCAGGCCACATAGAACTTTGGCTATTTCTCACTGAAATACACTGCATTACTTTTAATCCAGAACATTAAGCGTTAGACACTTGCTGAATTTGTAAACAGTTACAGAGAAAAACTGGGCATAATAGACTGAACGACTGAGAATCACCCACTTACAGACCTAATAAGGGAATCACACACTAAAATGTTTGATATCCTCCAACCAGATGAAATAAAAGTCTGAAGCTTAAAGATAATAAATTGAAAAGTTGGACCACAAAACCAGTCATAAGTAGTACGGGTATATCTGTAGCAATGGTAGGGGTGTACGATATACCGTCTGCAATAATATCGTAATTGTTTTAACAATATTTGATTTGACATTATCGATTATTTTGCAAAAACCATTCAAAACACCTACAGAGTGCAGTGCACGGATACATTACGTGAAGTCTAGACTAGTGCGCTTTATGCATTAACAGTGCGTTCTTTCACTGCACGATTCAGTCTATTAAAATACATTTAGAATGATCACAAATTCAAGACATGGGGGCAGAAAATGTATCGATTCCACTTCATATCAATTTCACACGAAGAGAAAAATTCGGGGGATCCCTTCAGCTCGAGGAGCCCTCTCGAACGCCACCCTCCGCGCCTCGGTACCCCCCCGGAATCGCCAGATCGGTCAGCGCCTGACCGCGAATTTAACCGCCCGTAACTCCCGGACCCCGGGGGCTATCGACGCGGGGATGGTCTCATTCGAAAGGGGGCCTCAAAACATACACTCGATTTGGCGTTCGAGAGGGTTCCTCGAGCTGAAGGGATCCCCCGAATTTGATGCGGATCCGCCACGCTGTTACAGAGATATGGCCGTTCAAAGTTTCAATGGTATTCCATACACTTAAGCTTTAAAGCGTTTCATCCAGGTCACCAGTAGCAAACAATGGAGCGCGCTCTGCTGGACAAACTATGTAATTACACCATATACAAGCATTTTTTTTCTGCGTTTTATGTTCTGTAAAAAAAATTTCATATCGGTGGCATATTCGCCGATACTGATATATCTGCAACAGGCTCATATCGGCCAATAAAATCGGCAAAACGATATATCGGTCTGACTCTAGTATTAAGTAAAGATCAAGTTCCATGAAGATATTTTGTAAATTTCCTAACACATAAATACGTCAAAACTTAATTTTTGATTAGCAATATGCATTACTAAGGACTTAATTTGGACAACTTTAAAAGGCGATTTTCTTAAAGATTTTCAAATAGTTGTGTCTCAGACAAATATTGTCCTATCCTAACAAACCATAAATCAATGGAAAGCTTATTTATTCAGCTTTCAGATGATGTATAAATCTCAATTTCAAAAAAACTGACACTTATGACTGGTTTTGTGGTCCAGGGTCACATATATACCACACAACTTTCTGTGAAATCTATCAACGCCAAAAATCGGCAGACTGGCTCTGACCTTCAGCAACTAACATCGACTCGTCCAGACTGCAAATCAAGGGAAAATTGTGTGCAAAAGTTGTGTAATGTAATCTAGTCTTAAAGCTGATCTTTCTGCTAGCACGTCTTTAAGAATGAACAGGAATATGATAGCCAGTTCATCACCTTTAAAGTGATTACCAATTTAAAAACCACTACTATCACTAACCATATCCATCCACAAAGCATTCATGCAGCATCCATAGATCTTCCTCTCACCTGAGTGGCAGTAGAAACCCATATCGGATGAGCACTCCCACTCCCCAGAGCGCTGTGAGCCTAGTGCTGATGTGGTGGAAGTTGTAGTTGCTTCGGGTCAGCAGGTTCCAGGACTCCAGCTCCTCTGCGGTGAAGCGTTTGGTCACCTCGTCATCAACGATGCTCTCCACACCTCGCCGGCAGAAATAGAAGATGTCAGACATGTCAAACTCAGGCTCTGCACCGCCACGCCTCATTTCCTGGATCTCCTGTTCGAGGGACACTGGTTCTTTAGCAATAATCCCTGAGGGGGAAAAAAAGCAGGGTTATGATAATGTTGAAGATATGATGTTGGTGGTAATGATCTTTTTAGTGTTTCACCATTGCTGTAGGGTTTGTAGAGATGCTGATTCTTCTCCTTGGCTCCTCGCTCCATTCTTAAGGTTGCCCACTGAAAACAGAATGAGAATTAGACACACAAATTAAGCAAATCACAAACTGTAATAGTTCAGCACAGTACCCTGGTGTGTCCACAGTTGTATCGCGTTAAAAGCCTCAAAGCAGCAATAATATATTTCAAACTGTGGTTATTTGACCAATTTAAAGGTGCAAAATTTTTTAATGAACCATTGCATCATGTTCTGATGATGGATGATGCATTTCATTAGGGAATTACATTACATGAGTCATGATGTCTTAATTGAAACACTTAATCGCCCTTTTGTTACACCATGTTACATTCATTTTGCATCCCCAAAGGCAGGCTGGACTGAGACCTCACGAGACCTCATACAGCTGTCATGAGGATGGGGAAACAAACAACATTCAAGCGGTAAACAGTCTTTGGGGAGCCAATTCCACAGAATCACAGCCAGCTGCCCAAAACACCACTGGGGAGGAGAACACAACGGCTGCTCCATGTGTCCTTGCTGGGTCCTGGAGTTCAGCCAGAGAGTGTCTGAAAACCACAACCACTGACAGTTCAGCAGACTTTTGAACCAGTTATTTTCAATGATTTGGTCAAAATGATTCACAAAGCATCTGTCAATCACTTAGAACTCACTAATCTCTAATAATGAAACTTTTAAAACTATTTGAAACCAGCAATAAACAACTTTCAACCCAATATTTACCTATAATGCAGTTTCTAGGAGCACTTGACCCCTAGAATCAGTTCAGATTGAAATGAACAAGGTAAAAGAACCCGTCTGTCCTAAACCTGCTGCCTCACACTGAAGAGAATACAGGATTTCTGCATAGGTTTTAAAAACAAATTTGAGACTTATCACCCTTTTTAAGATTTTACATTTTTTATTTTATGTCCATAAAAAAAAAACAAACTCATACAATTCCAAATTAAACCATGAATCCCAGATTTTATTCAAACATATATGCATATGTATTGAAATTGGTTTATGCACTAATACATCAACACAAATTAGATGTTGATCAGTACTGGATTTTGCTGATATGAAAACAATGTGCTTAAAGAAAAGAAACAGAATTTTGTGCCAATACTAGTGAAGTCTATATACTCAATGGCTGCGTTCCAGTCCATATTTTATGCCCTTCACTCGCAAACTTCCCTCCGTCTCGTTTACTCGGATGTACATCACTGATTACGCTGCATGAGTGCACACTTCTGGCGGAACCACTGATCAGTGAGCGGAACCCTTGCAATGGGCTGAATCGGAACTTCCTAAGCCCTTGATCACTTAGAATCTGCTATGGAGTTGGTTTATTGTTTACATTTTTCCCCTTATGAATTTGTTTGGTGCACCATTCTATATGTAAATAGGTATGCTTGGGCTGTTATAAATGTTAAAAAAAAATCATTTATATATTATAGAGTTGTTTGGGGTGGGGATAAATTAAACGTGATCTGCGATGACGTCATAATCGTGTTGCATTGTCTATGGAGCGGCCTGAAGTGTGCATATGAAGCAGACTCGCTCCCTAGGTCAAAATCGAGGGGTCGAGGGTCTGTCCAAGTAAACTTCCTTCGTCCACTTCACGAAGTGGAACGTACTTCAAACTGGCAGCGGGGATGCCCCCAAGGGGAAGTGCTTTTAGGGAAGTTCGCAAGTGCGTGTCTAAAAGTGGAGTGGAACGCAGCCAATGTGTGAAATGAAGTGCTTAGTATTTCCTTCCTGTGAAGGGGTGGCCCAGAACACAAGTGTTAACATTGTATTAAATGCTAGATTTAGTTTATCGTGTAACCAAAATCCTAATAATATCCAGAAAATTTCATGCATTCCTTCCTAAATATTTTTGAATGTTTCCTGAACTGATTCTTTTCAATCAATTACTACAAGAAACCGCATTTTGATTAAAAACTGAGCATAACTTCTTAATGAGGGTTTCAAATAAGTTTCACAGATTGTTAGTGACTGCTGAAAAGAGGAGGATCACAGAATCATTGAAAAGAAGAGGTTTACTCCTGTTAAACAATTTCAGACATTTCAGATTTTATGACTTTAAATTTGCTCAAAATTAATTTAAGAAGTTTTAACTTTTTAAAGACTCACAGGAATCCTGTAAATAGTTTCCTTAATTTGCTTTGTTTATCTATACCTGCACATGTATGTACACGTGTACACAACATTTGATGTTGCTGTTGCTGCATCTGAATTTTCGCTTAGGGATCATTAAAGTGGATTAGTCAAGCAAGGACAGCAGCTGAGCACCGAGTGTGGAAAGATGTCCATGCGCTCTATGAAAGTAAACAGTGACTCTCACGGGCGCTGATGATGCTGTGACTCAGGGAGACGCAGAAGCGAAGGTCGGGATAGGGAAAGAGTGAACAGTCAAGCTGCTTGTCAGACTAAATCTCGCTCCCCTGTTCAGGGTCACAGGACAACAGAGTACAGGGAAGTTAGTCACTGGAAAACAGCCATCTGGAGTTTCTTAGGGAGTCTGGAGAGGGTCGGAAAGAGTGACTACATCAGTCCAGATAGATGAGAGGAGAGTGGCACCATAGAAAATCAACAGAATCTATTTTAGGTCACACACAGAGCTCTTGCCAACATGCATTAAGTAAACAAATGATTGCAACAATTAGGAACATTTAGGCACCTCAGGATTTGATTTTAATTTAGGAAAACACAATGTGATTACAAAATTAGTCTTGATGCATCTCAATCACAAAGTAAGGATGCAAATCTTTTGCATTAAGTCATGCATTAGACCTAGTGATTTGTGTCACGCTATCCAAAGTATGTGAAATCTTTGATACTTGCTTTCAGTTCCAAAAAGAGAATCCTCAAGCATCAAGAACAGGCCACTGTTTCGCCATTTCTAGGTGGAAACATGCAATATGACGATTTCTGAAACAGCACTGGCAAAAAACAGCATTGCCAAAATGTCAAAATATTTCAATAAAATTTTGAATTGTTTAAATGAATTCCTAAATGAACATAAAATCATCTAAAAAAAGCATCTCTGTATCATTTTTCTCAGCTCGTGTTCAGTAAGTTTGGGATCGGTCACATTTTTTAAATGTTTGTGAAAGTATCCTGTGCTTATAAGCATTGCATTTCTTTGATGAAAAATACCGTAAAAATCAGTAATATTGTGAAAAGATTTTTACAATTTAAAACAACCATTTTCAAATGTATATATTATAAATGCAATTTATTCCTGTGATGACACTGCTGAATTTTCAGCATTAGTACTCATGATCACATGATCTCTCAGAAATCCTTCTAATATGCTGATTTGCTACTCAAGAAATATTTCTTATTATCAATGTTGAAAACAGTTGTGATGTTTAATATTTTTGTATAACCCATGAGACCATTTTTTTTTTCTTTTTTTTTTTCAGGATTTTTATGATTGGAAAGTTCAACAGAACATTTATTTGAAATATAACACTTTTATAACATTATAAATGTATTTACTGTGACTTGATTAATTTAATGCATGTTTATTAAATAAATGTATTAATTTCTTTTAAAATAAAAGAAACTGCACTGACCCCAAACTATTTAATAGTAGTGTACCTGACCCATCAATGTGGAGCAGACTAACATTTACTGACCTTTTACGTTTATAGGCTTCCATTTTCACATTCATTCAAGTAAAGAGAAGAATTTTCTGTTATGAAAAGAACTTTCATATCATGTGCTTAATAAAACAGACTAACACATTTCAAACGACAGCCAGACCCCCTCCAGACTCACTAATTCAGTCAATCGTGAATCTATGTTCTATTTTGGGCCTCTGGCATCCTCAGTGAAGGGAAAGAGTGCTGACTGCAACTGAACTAAGTAGTAAAACACAAAGCAAAAACTCCCTGAATGACCTTCCAACTTATATTACAAGACCACTGCACCACAGACAGACCATCAAACCTGCTGTAACTCTCCACAGCTCCTCGGATGTTCTTGTTGAGTAATTTAATTACTGTAAAATGACAGGCATTCTCAACATCAACTCACTCACCTCAAATAGCTTGATGAGGGACTTCATATACAGTCTGCGGATCCCAAAGGACACACCGAAGATTGCAGGTACGATGATGAACACCAAAAGAAGGGTGAACCACACCGTGAAGGAGATGCCCAAGAGCATACAGATCAGGCTGTCGAAGGGGAAGAGGTAGGACTCCATCTTGACCAAAACGTGGAGACCGGACTATTTAAACGTGACAAAATTACCTAAACACAGACTGCTGGACTCCTCTAAAGTGCCTCAATTTCTGAAGCCTTCGCTGAAACACGGCTTTCATGGGCATATAGGGAAAAATGATCATTTATGCCTGGAACAATGGACAAATATCCATTAAATTAACACAATAGACATATCAGCGGGACACGTCAAGGTTAAAAAAAAACCTGAATATTCAATCCTTCCTGCTTTTACAGTCTCTTGGGAAGAGACACATAGTCTCACATCAGTCCACTGCCATTTCTGTCACATCTAGATAAATAGGAAAGAAAAACACAGAAATATGTATATGAAGATTTGCTCAGAATTAATTGATAAAATATTCTGACATTATTTACGAAATAAAATGATACGTGCCTTTTCCACCTTTTAGATTAATTATTTAAAACAGAATTATATTCTAAATGACGAAATGTGTTGATAGGCACTATTAAATGGACTGTAATAGAATATTCAAAAGGACTCAAAAAGCTACTTTTCTAAATATAACATTCTAAACATATTCTGCATCTTAATTTCTGAGATAGAAGTCAATTATATCTCAGATGCACCATAAACTGAGCAAAATTGCAGCTGTATGAAACACTGTTTGCTATACAGATGTAAATGAGTGGATGCTAAAGCGCTAATCACCAACTTCTCTTTTAATCACGTAATTAACCCGCCAAACGTCTTTAAATGTATGAAACCCGCTATTTACACTTACCTGTGCCCGGAAGATAGCGTTTAAATGCTGATTTGTCTTCTCAGTAAAACACTATTTTGACATTTGAGCATCGTGAGACGCTGCTGTTGTTGTTGTTATGCAACAAGTTTAAGCGCATCAGCAGCGGCGCAAGGCACGGCTGCAGCAACTTCCGCTTCCGGTGGGCTCGGCTGCTTCGACACTGATGAAGATTGGATGATTGTCGCTCCCATAGACATTTAATACAAATTGATTTATTTATTTTTTACTAAATCCAGAGGTTCACTTTTTTCTTTTTGTTACATGAACATCACACTAAAGCATTCTTGTGAACCATACTTTGCATTTGCTACTTTTCAAATGCTTTTTTTTTTTTTTTTACTAATTTACTCTGTCCCAGAACTCTAAAAAGCCATTATCCAATTCATCAGTCCATTATAAATAAAATTAATTATTACGTCAAATTTATTTATTTATTTATTTGTCTGTCTGTCCATTTTTTTATTATTTAATTTTATTTATTTTAATTATCACAACCCTTCAGACGTGTAATTTAGCCCCAAATAAACATTAGTTTTCTTGTTACCAAAAGAGACAAATGTCAGTGAAGAGATTAAATGAGAACAAGACAAGACAAGAAAGAACAAAAACAAAAAGGTAAAAAGTAAATAGTAAAAAAAGTCTCTTGTGAGTATGTCATTTCCAACCTAGCTTTAATTTGTCAAACGGTGTAAAAGGTGTGAAAATGTTAATTAATTTGGTGTTTTTAGGATGCATTAAATGTCAGCTTTGAAATTAGCCTTAATTAAGTCAGTCATTTTGTTCCAAAAATGCTAAAAATATAATTTTCGCCACAGAACGTTATCAAACACAATGCATAATTTGTGATGTGATGGAAATGTTCATGACACAAAAATGACATGTGTGCACTTTTGGTAGACAAATTAAACCATCTAGAGAGTGTGTGTAAAAAGGGTGTTTAGGAGTTTATTTTTTGCAAGTCATCCAATTCCTTATCATCTCAAATATTTCTACAGCAAATTTGTCTTTACAAACTTTTATGGCCTTCTGAAAATGGTTTGTTTTGTTCCTATCACAGAGAGTGATTTAAAAACATTTATAAATTAAATGCTTTTACATAATGATTAAGTGATTTGACATTTATAAATTAAATAATACTGTTAAGTCCAATGGTTGAAATGTATGTGCCTCACATAGGCCTTCTGCAGAACCATCTGTGGCCAGATGCTGGAGCTGGAACTCTACTGTGTGTCATGCAGGTAACACAGACACGTGACTCTTAACTAGTCGATTGCACTTGAAATCAAATATTTTTTATTACAGCAAAAATATTTCCACCTTATTTTTGACAGAAGATCATAAGCCTTTTTCTGTAAATGTGTGAAACTTCCGTTTCATTAGACACTATAGGTCAAATTAGCTACTACAACAATAACAAAGTGCAGTAAAAGGTTTGCTCTACAAACCAGTGTTTATGAATGTAATAATACATTAAAATTAGATGAAAAACCAGTTTGCAAATCAAGCAGCATAAGGAACTATTTTTGTAGGCTAGAGCTAAAATAACTGAACGCAAATGACACCAGAAGTCGTTCTTATCTTAAATAAGGTATATGTGGCTCAATAATACAATTGCTTTATTATTGACAAATTAGTCTTGGTGTTTTAAGAATACAAAATCAAATCAGAAAGTTTGATTGTACAACTCTTTAATGAAATCTACACTCTACAAAAAGTTGTTTTAGCATGCATAGAATAACTCAGGTAAGACAAACTTGAAATCACACAAATAAGATACAAGAAATCCAATCCAACCTCTCTCTCACACACATTCACTCACACATAGTACATCTCAAATAGTGTATTGAGGTCAAAGATGCTCATTGGACTGTTAACTAAACTTACAACATTTAAATACATGACAGAACTACACAAGTGTAGGCTACTCGGCTGTGTTGACTCAGTTGTATCAGCACTAGCATTCATGCAAGACAGTGTGCAAACAAGGGCAATTTAATGTTTGTTTTTTATGGCAAATCTTTCTCTACATTTCAAAAATATGTCCACGCATACAGTAGTGCATAGGTCCGATGTATTGTACAATAATAGCAAATGATTGATAGCAAAGTTTCCAGCATTTCTCAGTACATTGATATATAAAATAAAATCTTTGTGAGTAATAATCTATCATAGGCTACTGTAAAACAGCCAGAGTCTTTTAAAGGGAAACTATACACACTCATCTTTCTATATTTTACAAATATTAATAAATAGCTTAAATATGAAACGGCAATGTTATTGCAATTCATCTGATGCTCCCTACTGTAACAAAGTAGGTGTGAGATGCCAGTAAATTAATGTAGTGAATTTTTTAATACTTGAGTAGTTTGATCAGTTGCTGTTTTGATTGGTTGCTCTCGGGGGAAAATATTTTTTGCATCAGACCCTTCACAGGCTAAATTTATATTGGGTAAAAAACCCTGTTACACAAATATATTTCAGAGATCACAGTATTAGTATTAGAGTCGTCCTCTCGTTCCCACTGTTGGCTTCTGGGCTTCATGAAAGCTGTTATGGAGGGTTATAGTGCAGTTCTTTCTTATGTGCTTTGAGGTCAGAGGTCATGTTCCAGAAGTTCCTCTTGTGAGGCTGCGCCCGTTTCCTCCTGATCTTTCCTCTCCTCCATCTTCCTCTATCTATGCCGGAGCACAGGAGATCCAGTTTATTATGTGGTTTGTCCACCTTTCCTCTAGCGGGACATCATTCGCACAAACTCTGATAGAAGAAAGACCAGAAATTGTTTTATTTAAACAGTCAGTTATCTGAGTAAGTCAGTAGGTCCCAGAGCTCTCATAGGACAAACACATGAGCCATTATTAGTGGTGACTGTCTGTCCTAAAGTATAAGAAGTGTGTGTGTGTGTGTGTGTGTGTGTGTGTGGTTTTGCCATGAACAACAACATACTTTTACAGCATATAATTTGCTATCCAAACTCTGCATAATTATATTATTAGTGTGGTATTATTTTTGCATTTGCCATTGTTTTTCTCTGCTGTCTGTGACTCAGTTTTGGGTTGCAGCCCATCATTTGGGAACCACTGCTCTATAAACTCTAGCTTTATAAATAACGAAAAAAACAAATGTACTATTGACCTCGGATGAGTCAAAGTTAGCCTGAGCTCCAAATACAACAAGAGGACGTTCAACTGTCACACCTCCAGTCATCAGCAAGAATAACAGTGCTAGCTATTTTTGTCCTTGCCGTTTTCATGCTCTTTTTGAGCGTGGTTAATCTGAGAGGTGAAATAATCCTCTGGTTAAGAGATAATCTGGTTGACAGCTCTACTACTGTCATTTTACCACCTTCACAGGGATGAGATTCAATAGCAGCTAAACTGTGTGACACAGCAAGAGGTAGCAAAATAAATAATAATGGATCCAAAAATAGGGATCATTTGTCTCAGTCCTTTTTTTCATATTCTGTATTTTGCGTTGCAGTTTTTTCTTAAATCCACTAATGTTAGTCAAGGTTTCTTCCATAAAAAGTAATTTTCCACTTTTTCTGACAGAACCGTTTTTGCAATTAGTTTCAATAAATGTTCTGGTTAGACTGAAGAGCTTGCGCTGTGAACTCTAGAGTACGTCAATATATTTTTCCCTCCAAAAGAGCTAGGAAAATCCATTTTCCCTCGAGAAATGTACTTTTTAAAAGGTTGATTGCTACTTTAATAACTTTGAGATCAAAATGAGAACAAAAAACTAATTCAATTTGGGATTAAACCTTGGAATTATTGCTTGCCATAATTAAATTTTACTGCGCATTCCAAAATATGGACAAAAGACACGGAAGGGAATGTGAATGTAATATTTTTTGGATTATTGTAGACAGATCACTACGATCATTTTCTCCCATGCCGCATAAACCGATTCTCTACACCTAGCACAGCAATAAAAACACTGCGACAGTGAAATTAGCATTACTAATTAGCATAGCAAACACAAGGTGGCTCACCTTCAAAGTCCACGTGCCCGTCTCCATTTAAATCGATGTCCCGCAGAATGTCCTCCAGATCTCTGTGACCCACCTGAGGGAATAAGAATCAATAGAAGGATGAAAGGAGAATTGGATGAGAGCTTTAAAAGCTTTTCACCAAAGTAAATAACAGCACCTGCTGGCCCAGCAGTTTCTTCATGGCCTCTCTTAGTTCTGCTGTACTGATCTGACCATCTCCGTTGGTGTCGAACTGAGAGAAAGGGAACAAAAGAAGAGCGGTAAGAGGTTTAAATGTATTCGAGCATACTTTCCTGCTCTTAATGACAATTTTGGGCAATTTTACTATTTTTTACAAGGAACGCCAAGTGAAGTGAAGTGAAATGTGCATTTTAGCTGAGAGCAACTGTACTGTGTCTAATGTTATCTTCATCCATATTTACAGCTTATTTTTTGCTGTTTTTGTTCTGTGTGGCGTCACCTGGCACCTCTCACTCTAGCGCTGCATTCTTAATTGAAATAAAATCAAAATTGTGATATGGCTTAGATTTCGTAGTACAATTATCAAATCCCAAAGGTTGTGTGTTAAATAAATAAATATATACATAAATATATGCACTGCATGTTTTATCAGTATTGCAATTTTACAGTTATTATTATTATTAATAATTTTACAGTGAAATGTTTTAGTAGTAATATTTCTTGGTTTGTTTTTTACAATTTTATTTAGTAATAATAATAAAATAATAACATTATTATTATTATTATTATTATTATTAATACTATTTTACTTTGGCCAAATTGTGCAGGCCTACAAACAAGCACACCAAACCTAGATTCTTTTTAAAAATCAGAACATTTAAAAAAAAATTAAAAAATCACATTTTAAAGTACATTTTACACTATCAGAAAAATTGTGCCTCACCTTTTTAAAAGCACTGCTATTAATTGAAATAAAATCAAAATGGCAATATGGCTTAGTGCATTTATCTAATCGTAAAGGCTGTGATTATATTAAATAAATGTATGTGCTGTGTTTTATTAGTATTGTAATTTTACAGTTGTGATGTAAAATAAAATTATGGTGATATTATTTTTCTTAAATTTTCAATATTTTACTTTACAGTAAAATAATACAATTGTAATATTTTTGTTTTGTTTTTTAGTCATTTTTATAATAATAATATATTTTTTAATTGCTTTTTTTAAAAATTGCAATTTAATTTTTTTAAATTGCATTTTAAATTTCAAGAAAAATATATCAGAAAAAAACACAATTTGCTTTTTTCGACAAATTGTGCAGGCCTACCTCACCTCTTTGAAAGCATCTCTCAATTCTTTTACTCCGATCATATCTGCCGTCTCAGCCAGAAGTTTGGGGCCCATCAACTCCACAAAGTCCTCAAAGTCCACATGTCCTCCCACTATAAGACAAAGGACACAAGCTGTTAGTGAACTTCCACAAAGGTTCTTTATTGGCATCTTTGGTTCCATGATGAGCCTTCAACATCCAAAAGGTTCTTTAGATTATTAAAATTTTCTTCTATGTTCTTCTATGGCATCACTGTGAAAACCTAATTTTAAGAGTGTATGTAGGCAACACTAAACAGAGCCCTATATAACCTACATTTCTAAATAAAAGTTGAACAAAACATGTTGATTTGTTGTTGCGTACAGTTCATGTTGATCTGCTGACTCAGTTCGATGAGCTCCATCTCAGTGGGCATGTATCCCATGGTTCTCATGCAGTTCCCCAGGTCTTTGCAGCCAATGAAGCCGTCTTTATCTTTATCAAACTCTTTGAAGGCTTCTCGTAGCTCTGTGAAGATAGCAAGCAGGTCACGAAAAAAAGAGGACAGAGCGAGTTAGAGATAATGAAAAGAGAATATTTTATAGTACAATTATGTTTCCCTCATGTACTCTGCTTTCAAAACAATTTTGAAGACAATTACAAAGCACTTACAAGCACAACAATGCATCTCTGAATGACCAAAACACTTGTAACTGAATACTTCATCCTAAACCTTTTCTATTCACAATGAAATAAAAGCTCTTCAAATTAAAATGGAACAATTGACACATTATAGAGAATTTGCACCTCGAAATGTCAGAAATGACGTGATCAAAACACTTAAGCATTCTGCAGACTCTAGTTCAGTTTAGTTTAATATCAAAAACACTGCATGTTTACTATGTATGGCTTCTGTTTATAAGACATTTGAATTTTCAACATCATTACTCCAGTCTTCAGTGTCACATGATCCTTCAGAAATCATTCTAATTTGCTTGATTTGCTTCTCAGAAACGTATCTGATTGCTGTCAATGTTGGAAAAAATTGTGCTGTTTAATATTTTTGTGGAAACCGTGATTCTTCAGCAATGAAGTAGAACTTACCATCCATTTCCTCTGGTCTCAGCTCTCTGTTCTGCAACAAAATAAACAAAGTAATCACCGACAATCCATGCTAATTTGTGCAATTTTGTTCCATTAATGACACAAGTCAGCTGGCGTTCTCCTCCTCCTCTGAAAAATACAGTCATTTAATTCTAAGCACTATTTCCTGCAAGAGAGAAACTCATTACAGCATTAGGATCACAATGGCACGTGTAAACTAATACACCCAACCTTTTCAGGGTTTTTTCCTCCTGCCTCTTGAGGAATTAATGTCTGGTTTTTAAATTCGATCTTCCCATTTGGATTAAGTCATTTGGAACAGCACATATAAACTCAGGATTGATCTCTCATAATCAGCTCAAGCCGCTAGTTTCTTTGATCCCAGCATTCCCTGCTCACACATCTCCTCGAACACGAGCGCATGCAGGGCTCACCTCTAAACACTCTCTGAGCTCCTGCAGAAGAACTCAATCACGTGAGCCTGACCCAAGACCCCTGCAGAGGCTAATAAAGGCAGTTCCCTGCAGTTCGTATATAAGCCCAAGCACGTAGCACTGCTTCTTTATGACCGTCTGCAAAATGTCTGCATTTGAGAAGAACAGCCTTGAAAGTGTATCACTGCTTCAGTATATAGGATATTACACTGGTCGTGCTGTATTTTTAATTCATTAAAAACAGTAATCACATTGTATATTTTCGATTCACTAAAAAGAACCATTTCATAAGTGTCACTCATTCAAGAATCAGACTACATTGGTCGCAAAATATGTTTTTGACTGACTAAAAAGAACCAGCTCATAACAGTCATGCGATTGTGAATCAGACTACATTGGTTGTGCTCTATGTTTTTAATTCATTAAAAACGACCGGCTCATAAGAGTCACTGGTTCAGGAACCAGACTACATTGATTGTGCTGTATGTTTTTGATTCATTAAAAAGTACCGGCTCATAAGAGTCACTCGTTTGTGAATCAGACTACACTTTTTTTGATTCACTAAAAAGAACCATTTGTTTCATTAATTTATGAATTGTACTACAATAGTCAATTTGTATGTATTGTATGTTTGTTTATGCCTGCATCCCATGAAGACAAATCAATAAAGAGAGATTTCTTTCTTGCCATTATCTGTACATATTCATCACATTCAGTACAGACTATGTGATATTGCATCACATTCACAGCTCAGCTAAAAATTATTTCTTTTGCTGCGCCGCAGGCAAACGCTGCTGCTGAAATGCAGTGCATGATTCATTAAGTCATATTTGTCATAATTTTAAATACTTTTTGCCTTTATTAGTCCATTTTAAATTGTCCTATGGAGTGACAAATATCTACAATTTAAGTACATGTAATCTCTCAGTGAGCTCATAAAAGCTGTTAAAGAATTATACAAGAATTGTAAAAAAAAAAAGAAAATACTGTTTAAAATAGATAGCATAGAATGTCACACCACAAGAAAAGCAATGTCAAATACTGTAATATTTTTGTAAAAACTGTATGTAGAAACTTTATACTAAATTTCATATAAATTTTAATTTAAATCAATAATTAAATGTCTATTTTCTTTGTTTGAAAATGTAAAGTCAGCCAGTCATTACTCCAAAATAAACTCTTTCAGTATAATACAAGACTTTATTTAGTGAAGATGACTGAACTTTATCCCCTGCATAATATAGCATTCAATGCATATAGTTTGTTGCCCTGAATTCTGAAATTTCCACTCACATGATAAGCGAGAGCTTGTTTTTGCATTGGCATGTGTGTGTAGATGTGCATGTCCAGACTTACGTACAGCCTTCCGGCTCTCAGCGAAGCCCTTGCGGAGGAAGATGCAGGCAGGCCCGAGCACATTGTGCATGTATGTTGAGTTCTGAGCCAAGGCTGCAAGGGCCTCTCCAGATGTCACCCCTTCATCACATGACTGCACTGCTTTGTAGCTGCGCTTCCGGTCCTGAGTACAGCCGTCATGTCCCAGCAGTCCCAAACAAGTAAGTGAAGAGGGAACGTGGGGTAAAGACACAATTAGAAACTACACGGACGTCTGCCGGACACATTGGATGGACGGGTCAGTCAGTCAATTCAGTCAGCCGTCAGGTCAATCGATTGGCTCTTTCTGTTACATGCTTCTACATCAGACAGTGAGAAAACAAAGCTGAGCTCTACCTTCAGACTTTGTGCTTAATGTAATTTACCCGAGTACAAAATGTTTCTGGATCAGCATTCTTGCGTTCAGGTTCTCCTGGGAAAATCCTATTTACGAGTGATTAAAGTTGGAATAAAATTGATTCTCTTGACAGTTTCATGTTTCACTCTCTCTCCTTTTAACTTCCTGACTAACACAGGAAGGTTTATTTAGCACCGATGCAACATAAAGGAGAAAGAGGAAGCACAGTAGGTGTGATATCGGTGTTTGATGTTTTTTAATGGTGCTTTCAAATCATGTTGGAAAGATCATTTTTATGAGTTGAATGTCACCACAAAGTCATAATTATAGAAACTTTACTTTCTTTAAGTCCTGAGTTTCCAAATTGGTGGTGTGTCAGTGAGAAAATATGGTGGATGCAATAAATACAGTGTCTAGTGAATTTGTTGAAATTATGGAATTATTGTTTTCTTATTTACAATAAGACTAGCTAAGTTGCATGTACAAAATACTACTAATAGTACTGTACAATTATGATAGAATATATTATGATTCAATTTACAGCACCTTCATAAATTGAATAAAAACATAAAGCAAAAACAAGCCAAAAGCAAATTCTTTATTCATCATTTAGTAGAAGTAGAGAAGTAGAGATTTTTTCTAGAAAAGGTGACGATCATCTTGCTCCACCCAAAGTGATTTAAACGCATCTGATGGCATAATTATGACTTCCTAACTCGTGAATACACCATTAGTGTAGTGCTGCCAAGGAGGATGACCCAAAGAGTTACTAATCAACTTTTACTTTTAAACAAATAAAATGCATCAATGAGTCAAAGTTCCTACCTTCAATTTACCTTAATTTTTCTGGTTCTAATCTCAAGCACCAGACAACTGCATTCTATATATTTGGAAACCAGAGATTTCGGGTCACAATATCCCACATCCGAGTTTGTATGAAATGTACCATTAGGGCGATGGTTGTTTGACAGAAACATTGTTCCGAGTCCAACAAGGGCTGTTGAGCCAGGAACATGTCCTACTTGGGTAAATCACATCAAGCCATACTTTACCCTCTATTCTCTCTTCCCTCTTAGCAACTGACAGAACCTTTAAGATCAGATATCATTCAAACTGAATAATCCACTTTCATACTCGCGGCGCACTGCCGCAATACTATGCCATTTGATTGCTGCCATGAAAACAAATGATCACGATGAGCTTAAAACGGTTTCAAAAGCAAATCCAAGTGGTTCTTGGCTTGTTCTCACAAATGAAACTCACTATCTTTGGCATTTTGATCATCGAAGGGTGAAGATGTGGGTTAACCAACGTCATTATGAGAGTAGATCCTCAAATAACCTAAATGGCTAGTATGTTTTGAGAATGTAAAACTGCTCATGTTTAGCAGAGGGCTTATCAGGATAAAAATGAAACCAGTCAGCCAGCACATTATAATGACCAATTAGCAGACAGGCAGAGAA
Source organism: Spinibarbus caldwelli (assembly GCA_039654775.1). NCBI lineage: Eukaryota > Metazoa > Chordata > Actinopteri > Cypriniformes > Cyprinidae > Spinibarbus > Spinibarbus caldwelli. Next base: position 6,217,815 of record CM077266.1, on the reverse strand, counting down.
GGTGAAGAGCACACGGAATATAACTCACAAACACATAAAGAGCATCTCTCCAATTAAGCACAGACCCATGGGTTAATTAAAGAGATGACTGACGTCAACTAAACAGATAGCTTATCGAGAAGCAACTACTGAAATATTCTGAAACCATAAACATTTGTATTTATAGTTATAAATTATGACCCAAATTATTTAAATTATTTATTATTATTCCAGTTAGATAGTAGTACACTGTAAAAGATTATTAGAAGATTACTGGAGTATGTTTTACAATAAAACACTATTTCACTCTTTCTACTTAAAATTTTTTTATGCTTAATTCAATGTTACTTGCCATTTCTTACTAATTATTAGTGAAATTTACTAGCAATTCCTGAGTGAAAATTGAAAAAGTAAATCCTACACCAATTTAGCATATGACCTTTAAGTCAACATGAAATCAAAACCTCCATCGCCAATACCCTCATGGGCAGCATGCCGACATGTAGTGCAATTGCATTTCGGCCATCCCGAGTTCGAATCCTGGCTTGTGGACGTTTCCTGATCCCACACCCTTTCTCTCTCTCACTTCACTTCCTGTCAACTAACTGTCCTATCAAAACAAAGGCAAAAAATACTAAAAATAAATCTTTAAAAGAAAAAAGAAATAATGAAATTAAAACTAATGAAATCAAATTTTTTCTTTGGAAATCCGTTTTGCACATATATCCAATGGAAAATTGTTTTTGATTTTGCTGTGTCCCATTTTGCACACTATTCATCCTAAATACTATTCAGGTTTGCCCCAAATTGTAGTATATTGAAATGAGCATCCCAAAGGTACCACATATTTTACAATTTCTGTTGAAAATTTGAAGTGCAGATCCATCCACACTCTAATGGCTAATACTGCCCACAACCCATTGCGCTTTGGAGACGGATGCTGTTCAGAACTACAAACACAAATAAAAAGTAATAAAAAAAACTACAAACATGTTGGATGTCCGAGACATACAGTAGAGAACTTTAAATAAAGGAGTCTGAGTGATTAATAAACAGCATCTAATCTGATGAAAAATACTTATGTCATCTGCAACTGCATTGTGAACTTTCATAAAGATGTTTGGCCATTAACTTATAAATTCATCATTATGCAAAAATATCCACAACTGGCAGATCAAAGTGCCACTTCTTTTCTCTCCAATACTTTTCTCTCCAAGTTGTTGAGTAATATATTATTGTTAACTAAAACTATTAAAATAATAAATGTAGCTGAAATAAAAGAAAATATAGATAATAAATATAGATAAAGAAAATATACTTGCCTCCCTTCTGCGAAACACTTAAAAGTGTATACTTTTCTTTCACAAAGTGAGAATACATACTTTTAGGCCATAGTATATTTAGGGCAAATTGGGATGCAGCAATTGTAATCTTTCATCAAAATATAAAAACTTGCTCTGCCTCTGAAACTACTTTCCTTTCACGTATCCCTTATTTGTTCAACTCCTCCCCACTAGCCATCTGACTTGCTTACTTTTTACAATCCAGTCAGTTTCTAAATAACCAAAGTCCCACTTTTTTCTAACTGAATATCCTGTTTTACATGCAAATACAGATTACGTAAGTAAAACTGGTTTTAACGTTGACATCAAATTGATTTTATTGACTTAAAGTATCATATTCTTTCATTAGATCTTCTTTTCCCCCTCTCTTCCGTTCCTGTTATCCTGTCCTACCACATGCAGCTAAAGTAATCTGCATCCGACTGGTGGGTAAAATTGAGGTATACACTTACAAACACACACTCGTGGTTTCATTTGGCCTCATATAGCTACTGAATCTTGCCATGAGCCTAATCTTCTATGCTGTTATTGGTAAAGCCTTTATAATGTAATGGCAGCATGATGCATGCACATATGTGTCTTTGCAAACATCCCCTCTCTATTTGCATATGACCTTCACACTCCATCTGTTGCCAAGGCTGTAAGGTGCCAGCTCGTACGTTCTTCCGAAGAAACCTGTGCCATTGGGCACATTGGGAGAGAAGCTCTTAGCAGGTGTCAGCGCTAATCCTTGAGTGCATACATCCCAAGTCATCTAGAGATGATTGAGTAGAACTTCAGAGAACTTTGAGAACTTTCAGAAGCTACATCAAACGTCATTGTCAAGAACTTTACGGTTTACTCTCATTAAATCTAGGATATCATTAAACGTATTAACGTACACTATTTCCAAGGTCAAAGATAGCAACCAAACACCCAACATTCTGATGCAGGACAAGTCCGTTTATACTAATGTTTTTGCTTGGTTTCTTTAGGTTTTCAAGCAAAATACAACAGCTAGTTGTCTACACTAGCGTGCACGAACTCTAAATTCAACAATTTGAAGAGGTTCACTCAGTCTAGAGTGTTCTTTGAGAATTACCATGATGATACTGTATACAGTTGTTTAAAGGAATTCAGAGCATGGCTACTGAACTCGTCTCTGACAGTCAATGCAACACAGTCCAAGTCCGGGTTGAGTCTGTATGCCACACACACACTCTCAGCTATCAGAAAGAGCATCTTACCTTCTTGGAGAAATTCTTAAGCGGCGATTTAATGCAGTTTCCCATAGTAAAGTCCCTTCTGCTAATTGTACGCACTTGAGAGTCAATACGGCCGCTTGCGCGTGTGTGCGAGCATCCACATGTCTCCATGCATGGATTACGGATAGTGAGATGAGGTCTGCAGGCTTATCTTCTAGGAAAGATGGATTTTACGGGAAGGATGTAGATGATCCAGGGGTGGCGATGCAGGACATCAGGGTGACAGGAAGGGAGGAGTGAAGAAGTGGATGGAGGGATCAGAAAACGGAGACATGTGTCTCAGTGTGAAGGGCTGCTCAGAAGAGAAAAGCCAAGATTGCTTGTTCACTTGCTTGCACTCTCTCTCTCTCCCTTTCACCCTCCCTTCGTTTTCCCCACTCTCTCTTCCACTCACTTCCCTCCCTCTTTCTCTCTCTCCCTCACTCTCAGTTGCTCAGTTTTAAAGTCGTCCATCCAAACAAGGCAAAAACAGACAAAGAGGCTCGCGCGGACGAGCGTATCACCTTCCCCCGAGCAAGATGCTGAAGACACTAATCCAAAAACACACACTGGCGAGCGTGCATGTACGAACACAGTCGATTACACACATACGGATGTGGGGCTATGGAGCTAAAAATACACACACTTGGCATGTAGTCATGCCGCCCACCTATGAGGGCCAGCATTCAGATCAAACACCGGCCGGCGAAACACACAAGCCGCATGTGAAAAGGTGAGGTTGGGCCGCACCGGGCACGGATGCGCCAAGGCTGCCAAATCACAGCGCACCGTTCGAAGGCCACGGCAGGTTATTAGGGGAGGACAGGAAGCCCTTCCCAGAGTTCACCTGCTGAGCTGGCACTCGCCCACTGAGCCCAATCGTTTCCTGTTTAGGCCGCTCTCACCGCGCTCTTTCTTTTTTTTTTTTTTTTTTTTTTTTTTTACATTGCATTATGTTTATAAGAAACAAAAAAATTAGATCTTGAAAGTGATAGTCCACCCAAAAATTATAATTCTGTCATTATTTATTCACCTTTGTGTCAATCTGTATGACCTTTTTATTCTGTGGAACATATAAGTTATTTTCAGAAATGTTTAGTGTTTTTTGACCATACAATAGAAGTCAGTGGTCACCAAGTGGTTGCCAAGTCTGCGGTTTTCCCATGGAATTGGGCTACTTTAACACTGGAACACCAATTTAGGAACCCTGCCAAAAAACGTATATTTTACCCTCCGGAACACGATTTTTACAGAGGGACCCCTTGAAACGCAACTGGGCTAGTTTTGGGCTAGTTTTGAGTAGCAATTGGGCGGGTTTTGTTGTGAAAACCTGGCAAGCCTGTCTAGCATTCTTCCAAATATCTTCTTTTATTTTCCACAGAAGAAAGGAAGTCACACAAGTTATGCATAATGACAGAATTGTCTTTTTTTTTTTTTACTATCCCTTTAACAACTTGAATGTATTCTCTAGAGAGCAGTGATATGAAATAGAGAGCAAATGGAGACTTTTGACCAAAACGCCAAGATTATAAATATAAGAAAGCTAGTGTGCATAATTTTTTTTTTGTCTCAATAGTTTTCCACTGAAATGGATGTTTGATGACATTTGAAGCAATCATCCTCTAGACTGATGTCTAATATTAGCCAATATATCGTTATCGGGTTCATAAATTAAACCAGTTATCAGTTATTGGCCAAAATGTGCATCCCTAATCAAACTCTGAGAGGGGATTTCAATAAAAATAATAGTGATATTTATTTGGATATGTTACATACATGCAAGTTAATGACATAACATTTGGTATACTACTTGGTATTTGGTATACTATTTATTTATTTATTTATTTATCTAAAGAAAAAAATGATAAATGTAAGTGCCTTTGTAAACCCATTGTAAATTTTTGAATTTTATAAAATGAAAAGTGAAGTAGAGTGTTATTTTTATTTTATTTTATTTTATTTAAGTTCATTTAAATTTAATTTATCTAAAGATTCTGGCATTTGTATGGTATTAAGATGTTGTTTTTGTTCGTTATTTTATGTAAATCTTATTTTTATTATTATTATTTTTTTTTTTTACAGTCTTCAGTTCTTTGGATACCCTTTTTTATATCGCCTTATTGTAATTGTGTTTTCAGCAATAAAAAAATGTTCCTATCCATCATGCCATCATTATTTGAATGAATCGCCAAGGCTGGGATCACTACTGCCCCCTTTCTGCAGGCTATAATTGCACAATATTAATTGTGTTTTGTAAATAAGGTCAAACAATTTTTATAATATATGTTAATATTTAGATGTATTTAGCAACTGGTTAAGCTGTATGCTGGGTGGTTAGTGAGTAAGATGCAAGTGATTGTTAGTGAACATATCAAGTAAATGCATAAAAAAAAATTCTCTTCAACCTCCCTGCAGACTAAATAATTTAAGTAATTTGATTCCCATTCATTTTATAGCTCTGTATGTCAATATTTGTTTCATTTGTTTCTAATCTAATTTCTCTAAGGGATTTTTATGAGAAGCACCAAATCGATGAGCTATGAAAAAGCAACCTCTGAAGACATAAATATTCCTCTGCATCATCAATATCTCTGTTGTAAGCGCATTTAACCTCACTGATTAATTCTCAGCCGTTCTATTGGGTTTACTCATGTATGGCTGATCTCTCTCTCTCTTTCTCTCTCTGTCAGTGAGGATGATTCATCTAGCTGAAGCCAGCCTCTTCACCGGAGGCTCATTGTGAACTTCAGAACACATCAGAAATCAGAGCCAGGCGCCGTCCGCTCTCATAACGTCAACTCAGCAAGAGCACACGCACCAGCAGCGCAGAAACACACTCGCACACATGCACACACACTCGCATATATCCATACATGCTCAGACCGTAATCACAAAACTGTGCGTGCATGTATGCATAAATCATCCGCACATGGTGATTTAAGTCATCTTTCCACTACTGTAGTGCTTACAGGAGTGTGTCGAGGTTAAATAAACAGTTCTGATTTAGTGCTCTGGGTTCATCACAACCTGTTTAGCTGGTGTTACTGTACATGTACATTTCAGTGACATCATCTGTTTCAGCCAATCACAAAAAAATATTGTTTTTATTTTATTTTTTTGCAGAGCTGCTTTGCATGCATTAAACATACAATAGACAGAATCACAGTGTGCCAATCTGATACAATCGATTTGCCCCCTAAATGCTGAGATAAAACAATTGTTATGGTGTTTAATGTCATCATAACTGCATTTTATTAGTCACATCTGCATAAATTCTACACCTGTGGTAATTTAAACTGAATAAAAACACCTCAAAGAGTATTAAGATGCTGTATGCTATTTCTAGTGCTATTTTAGTATTATTTACTTCTATAGTTTTTATTAATATTTCGAAATAACTTTTATTTGTATATTTTCAGTTTTAATTTTAATTTTTATTTAATTTATAGTAATTTTGTAATAAGCTTTTTACTATTTTTATTAGTTTTTTAAATATTTATTTTTAGTTCAGCTTTAGTTTTTATTTCGTTAGTAATTTTCATGCTTCAACTTAAACTGAAATTTCAGTTAATTGCCAACATTTCTAATTTTTTTTTGTTTATGTTTTCATCTACTATTTACATATTACTTTATTTTATTTCAGCTTTTTGACATGTTTTTAATAGTTTTAATTCTAATAATCACATTCCAATGTTATGGAAAAATCTGAAATACTATCAACCGTGATTTTAACATCTCTAATATGATTATTTATTTGGTTGATCGAAATTTATTTTACACAAAACTGATCTAAAAATACAGAATTATGGTATTAATTTTGCAAGATCAAGGTCATGTGACAACGGTGCGTAACATACTAATGTTTAGCTTGTTTATTGTTGCATGTACATGCTGTTTCAGATACTATTTTTTCTAAAAAAATTTTACCATATTTTTAAAAAGTAGTATGCAGTACACAATACATACTGTGCAGTATCCTAGTATTTCAGTAAGTACACAGCCGTAAAATCATTGACAGGAAGAAAAGTGATGTTTTCTGATTGGCTAATGCAGAAACAGGTGTGATGTGTCAGATAAACATATTTTAGCCACTGCAAAAAAAATTACTTTTTTACTCTAATTATTATTTTCTGTAGTTTTCCAGTACAAATATAATAAAACATGTATTTAGGGTAAGAAAACAAGATTAGTTGTCTTACCCCATTGGCAGATATTTTTCTTGTTTTAAGCAGAAACTATTCATTTTGATACATTTTTCTGAATACTTAATGTCATTGCTTCTTAAGTAAATGTATTTTAGAATATATTGCAATCTTGTTGACTTCCTATGATTAACTACTTGTATGTCATTTGTTTCTTCAGCTAAATGTCTGTTCAGTGAAAAAATGCATGTTTTGAATGACACATACTCTCTCTTCTTTCATTTAGCAGATCAGTAAGAGAAACAAACCCCATGACCTTGAAGTTGCTGGCGTCACGCTTCTGCATTTGAGCTCCAGGAACTCAAGCATTTGAGCCACACACACACAAAACAGATCATTCTGACAGCAATGTTAATAAGTACTTCTTCATTTTAACGAAGATGTGAGGTCATGGATAATCCTGTTGGACATGGCGACAGGCAGCCAGAGAGAGGAAGACGAGCAGAGAGGTTCATGTTCATCTCGAGCGCGCTGACAGCATTTGAGCCTCCTGCTTCATCTTACAAAATCACACACAAGCTTGAACAGGAGCCGTCCTCCAAGATCAAAGATCAAAGAAACATCCCTGACCTTAGGAACATTTACAGGAAAAGATAAGCTTAAAATATATATAATGAAAGCTAGATTTTTACAGTATCACGAGGAAATGTGAGCGCTGATCTGTTGGGAAGTACTGAATAGGTTATTCGCTTTAATACACATTTCATGTCGGATTTACACTCAGAATTAGACATTTCTCTTGAAATATTTATTCACGTTCTTCTAAGAGCATTAAAAATGTAACAGCTCTTCAGAAGTGTTGTTCTTTTCCCCATCCGAATGCTTCATTAGCTCTGGTTTCACTCCGTCTTCCTCTGCACTTGACTCTTCGCACTCACCTGCCGTACCCGAGTGTCAAGCGCTCGCCTCGGGTGCCGCTTTGTTTTGTTGTTATGAAGACTTGTGCTAAACACATAGATGCTCTTAGTAAATTTTTTATGAATTCTTGTTCAAAAGCACCTGAAAACACGTTCTGATGCGTATGAAAGAAAAATCGCAAATGGAGTCACTTCAATATTGCAAGAATTTCACATAGACTAAATGGAGAGCAGAAATTTAGCTTAATGTCTTTGCTCTTTTCCATGCAATAGCAGTGAATGGGGACAAAAATGAAAAAGGTATGACAAAAATACTATAAAATTAAATGACTTCTGTGCTATTCATTGTCAATTTTGCAGCTTGACAGCCCGCATGCCAATTCTGGAGTTTCAGAAGACATCTAACAATGTTATTTCAATATGAATTTTTGCAAGCTCAAATGATCTGAATAAGATGCTATCCACATAATTTTTGCATATGTTCTATACTCATGTCGACAATCGCCGTGAATCTTGCAAAATGTGTCAAGAACATAAAAATAAAAATAAATAAATGTTGCATGAAAATCAAGCTGTACTTTTAGGAGCATTAACATTTTGTGACATTAAAATTTTTGTCATACATTGTATCTTTAATTTTAGATTTTTAATTGATTTCATGTTTTCTTTTTGAATTTTTGTCAGTTCAAATGATCTGAACTGCTATCCGCATTATTTTGCATATGCTCAATACTCAATTCTACTTATACTTAATTCTACACTCTTAAAAATAAAGGTGCTTCAAGATGCCATAGAAGAACCTTTTTGTCTAAATGGTTCCATAAAGAACCTTTAACATCTGAAGAACCTTTCTGTTTCACAAAAGGTTCTTTGTGGCGAAAGAAGGTTCTTCAGGTCATAAAAAGGTAAGAAAGAGATGGTTCTTTAAAGAACCTTCGACTAAATGGTTCTTTGTGGAACCAAAAATGGTTCTACTATGGCATTGCTGTGAAGAACCTTTTAAGCACCTTTATTTTTAAGAGTGTAAATTTTATATTTTCTGTTTTTTTATATTCCAGATTTTTATAAAATATTTTTATATTTGATAATATTTTTTATTAGATTTTATATATTCAATTTTTTTCTTTCTATTTTTGGAGTGAAATGTGAGAATCACCTTTTTTATTTCTCCTGAGGAATGAAACATAAGTGAGAACTCGATAAAGTCTCTTGAGCTATGAAAGATCAAGCTCAAAGCAATAACATTCCTCTGGGATGTGCCGAGGATGGAATTTCAAGGTCTATTCTTTCTCTCTCTCTCTCGATTACGCAGACTGAGAAAGGCTTAGAAATTCTGCATTTCCTCCCCTGCAATCCATGTGTGAATAAAAAAAACACACACATTGGCTTCCATAAATAGCACAGGACTTTGAAATTGTATGGAAGACAGAAATGACGTGGAATTTACGACACAGCCTGTATTCACATATCCTCTTTTGCGCATCTATTTAAGACCGGTTCTTTCAACTGTCCCTCCGTTTGCCTTCCGCCCTCCCTCTTGTTCTCTATCTCTCCCCTCCTCAGACCCTTTGCAAGGTCGGTGTGACCCAAGTGGGCTGGAGAGGGAGGGCGGGAGCGACTGAATGCTCCGGAAAAAGCCCAAAGAATGAGCACAAATGGAGCCAAGTGAGTGAGAGGCAGAGCTAAAGTGGTTCTGCATCACCTGATTCTGAACACTGAGCGTTGTATATTTCTTACATAATACATAAAGGTCTCTCACGCTTCCCCTTTTCCTTCCTCCTAGCACCTCCATCTCCTGCATCCATCCATCCCAGGTTGGCACCAGCAGGGAGGAAGAATGCGAGCAACTTGACAAAGAGTGACAGAATGTCATTTTGTCAGAAGAAGTAGCTGTGTGTCTCTGCCAGAGCCGGAGAGCCTGAGACGGGCAGCCCCTGCTGGCAGAGCAAAGGCATTGATCTGAAATCTCACCGTGAAAACAATGATCCGCAAAATTGTGCTTTTGATGCACAGCACATCTCCAAAAAACAGGTTAGTGGCATAATTCGTTGTTAGTGAACGTAAGTCAGGTCAAGTGATGTCAGAGTTAGGATATTAATCTCTTCTGCCTCAAGAAAGAGAGAGAGTAAGAAAAAGATTGTGAGCAAAGCACAAGACTTCTGCGACACACAGCGGCTGAAAAGAATCCGACAAGGAAACTGACCAGATGGAGATGTTGTGGAATGATATGCTTGTAGTTTAAAACATCTGCTCTAAAAAAAAAGATTATGCTAATTCACTAAATTGTTTAAAGGAATTCAGTTTTGCATCCATCCAAATAATCAGTTTATAATTGGATTGATGGCTCAATCAGACTAACAAATCTTCATGTAAACACTTCAATCTTAAAAAGATTTGATCGACATGGAAAGAGTGGTGTAGTCCTGAAATAATCTGATCAACAGGAAGGAATCAAGCATTTTCTCAATTTGATTCATAATACCTTGGGCATATGTGCAATGCCATGATCTGTTTGTGTTTTATGTCATATATAGCATATATTTATTTATGTCTCACGTCCTATGAGCTGGACTGAACTATGTTTACTACTACTACTACTACTACTAATAATAATAATAAACTCATATGATGTGAAAGTCAGCTTTCTTTTTAGGTATGTTATCAAAGGTAAAATGGCAATAATAATCATGGCAGCTCCAATGATTATGGCTTTCTCGGTCATGAACTCAGCAACTGAACTGTGCATGCGCTGAAGTTTTGTATGGACTTTCCGAATCTGAAATGGGATTGGATTCATTCCGATTGACGAAATTAGTGCATGTAAACATACCTGTTGAAAAACAAATTGCATTCTTTTCTAATACAAAAGTGAATATTGTAAGTCATAGAGTCTGTTTTGAAATAATACTTTTTGGTACAATAATATAAAAGCTTTTTGTGTGCATTTTTGTATGTATGTCAGATCAGTCAGCAACTATAAATATGCTTTTAGAAATTTCTATTATCTGCAATAGTATAATGGTATAATTAATTAGATTAATGGAAATTTGTGTATGTTGGGAGTATAGGTAAAATTACAGGTGTAGTGAAATTTTAGTCTGACAGCCATGAACCTATTTCCCCATTTTACTTTAAACTATAATTCTACAATTCATCAAGTTATATCTGTGATGGTATTGATTTAAAAAATTCAACCTTTCTAAAAAGTCAATATTAAATGTGAAGAAAACCTTTGCTTATATTAAAGTTATATTTAATAAATAATGTTAACATTTTCACAACCATTTTCTGATTTACCCCATTTAATTTGATATTATTATTTTTCTCCTCATTTCTACCATTTTTGAGCTGCACTGATTTTTATATGTTTTTTAATGTAATTTTTTAAAGCATCCCAGTGTAACTGTGTAAATAGTTCTGATTGGCTGCTTATGTTGCAAAGCATTATGGGTTGGTGCTATTTGTTCTTACCCTCTTGCAGAAGTGTAGTACCTTTATTGGGGTGGTTTTGTAAAACATGTCTACAGATATTGAACTTATTCTTTGTTTATTCCATAATAAAAGATCCTATTTTAGGATCCCATGTTTCTTTTTTTCCTGAAATTTCTAAAATGCTTTAATTTTTAAAAAGTGGTTCTAAATAGAACCAAATTACAGTTTTTTTTTTTTTACCCTTGTAGCGTGTTTTTGTGAAAGTATATAAAGCTGAAGTTTGTTCTGAAGAAATGTGTGCATGTGTGAAGTTTGTGTGAAGATTCAAAGCTGAAGAAATGTGTGCATTTTTTAATAAAATATTTAGTATTTGTTGGTGCTGTTTTTCATGATTTCTGTAAATGTATTGTATTTGGGGGTGCTAAATTAAGCTCGTTTGGGTTTCATTAGGAATGTACACCTTAAGAAATAAAACCTCCTTTCAGGTTTTTAAAACCTTTTAAAGATTAAAACATTTTAATTTAGAGCCATATCTACCTAAAGAAACTTTTTCATGCTGAAGTGATTCTACTTTAGCCCTAATTTCTTCATTCATTCCCTATTTCAGCATCTAAAATGTTCTTTAAGAAGATATGAATCTAAACTAAACCTTAAACCTTCTTTTAAGAGTAGCTATATATAACACACTTGCATATTTAAAGCACTGATTGATTATAAAATTAAAATCACACTTATCAATCAGTCAAACACTGATGATCATTTTAAAACCAATGTGCAAACAGATATGGCTATATGTTCTGTCATCATGTACATTAGATCAGTCTCGACAGGGTGATGAGCTATGCTCGAATCCACACTTCAGTTTCACGGTTTCAAACCCCACGTGTCAGGTAGCTAATGGATTTGAATTTTTTCACTCCAGCACAAAAGACAGCTTTCCCCTCTCCTCTCTAATCAGGTCTTGAGCTGCTATATTTAGCGACTGCTGGCAGAGAATGATTTCTGTAGGGATTGTATGCAGGCCTTGATGTTACACAAGGAAATATGAAACACTGCATTTGAGGAATATCAATCCACTACGAGGAAAAAATAGACACGGCGGTACTATAAATACAGCAGCGTTTCCGTTCGCATTAAAATGCAGGGCTTTTCTGGATGCAAGCCGAGCTCATGCGTGTGCGAACATGTTGTACGACATCACAATCGCGTGTCACGTCAGTCACGGCTGAATGTTCCTTCAAGAAGCGTGCATACTTTTAACTTTTGTGCAGGTCTTACATTGAGGGGTTGTGACAAAATGACTGCGTGACATTTACAAGCCAAAGACTAATGATGCCTGGGAGGCGCTTGAAACCGAGCAAAAGTGTCAAAACTGGGACCGACTCAACCTGGTTCCTGGCAATACTGAATCTTGAGTTTCTGACTGTAAGAAAAAACTTAGATATAGTGACAGAATAGGCATCTTGTGACGTTATCAGGTGTAGCTCTCAAAAAAGGCTTTCTGGTAACAATGTGATTTCTGTTACCTGTATTACATTTATAATGACTGATCAAAATTGTGCTGATTATAATGACACTGCTGAATGGGCTTTGGAAAGTTCAGTTAAACACATTCAGATAAGTGCCCTTCTCTTCACATACAAATTAAACAAATTCACTTTCGTTTAATTCGTGGTTTGTTTTATTCCATCTCAGGCACAGAGTGATGAAGAGATTCTGTGTGCTTGTGTGTTCAGCTTGGGCTAACATTTTTTCAAAATGTGCTCACAGATATAGTGAAACGTTGAAAATTGACATTTGAAGTGTTGCTATTTGTGCTGTTGGCTATTTGTCTTGCAATTTCAATGCTAATAAATGGGTCAAGTCATGTTTTGCTTTAAATCTAATAATGCCAACAGGTTTGGGGGGTGGGTTTAGGATGTTGGTTTAGTAAATCTCAACTTCATATATATGAAAATCATTGCATCCTCACTAATACCACTGAGTGAGTGTTTACTGTTTACTGTACTTCAGAGGCAAAAAATGTCTCCAGAAGTCAGCTAAATCTGACAAAACCAGAATAAAATATAAATAATTTATCATTTAAAGTACAAATTATGCTCCAGCCAGAAACCTTGCTATTAATAAAAATTTGCAAACTACAACTTTTCTTTCTATTATTTTGTACTTCATACGGAGCCCCTAAAGGGCATGGTGATAAAAAAAAATATATGAGATAGGAGGACAAAATTATATTTCAATGCTTTTGCATTCTCTTGCAAAAGTATTGTGTTTCCCCAAGATACTTTGCATTCTCTCACAAAAGTATACAGTGTTCCCCTGAGAAGCTCTGCATTCACTTGCAAAACACTTGCGGTCTCTCACAAAATTATTGCGTTCGCAAAAGCACTGAGATATAGGCTATGTTATTTCCAACACAAAACTTTTTGTGAGTAAATGCAAAGTTTTTGGGGGGATGCAATTTTGTGAGAGAATGCAAGTGTTTTGGGGGGGGGGCACAAATTTTGCGAGAGACCATATATGATTTGTGATCAAATGCAAAGTTTCTTCATTGAACACAAAATTTTTGCGAGGGAACACAATAGCATTGAAATAGTATTTTTTCTCCCATCTCTTTTTTTTTTTACCATTACTTTGTCCCTTTAGTGGTTCTGTATTAAGTACAAACTAGAAAGACAAAAAAAATTGTATGACCACCCAAGTGTGTGAGCAGTGTTCATTTTTTTATTTGCATTTGTAGGTGTAGGGTTAAGGCTTAAGTTAGTTTTAGTTTGTTGTAAATATAACTAACTTTATATAAAAAGAGTTTAAGTCTATGCTATGTCCTCATTTAGATAACTAGATAACTGTGTGCCTTTCTGCGTCTTTGACCTGTTGAAGCTTTAACCTGAATTTGGAGATGTTATTTCTGTGGCACATTAGCAGGATGGTTAGTTATTGTCCTTCAGAGAAAGAAAGCAGCAAGAGAAAGTGGCATCAAATTACAGTGAAGAAGAGAATGATGGAGCATGAACATGTTATAGGTGATAAAGGTGTAACACAGTGTAGAAATACAGCCCAACGCACTGCTTTTTTCCCTTACATTGCATTGTATGAGAGTGGAAAAAGTCACAAAACTCAACATTTCAGTAGAGCCTCAAAAGATCTCAAATAATTTCATATGTTAATAGCTGAATAACCAGAGATTCAAAAATGATGCTCAGATTACACAACGTATGCGGTTACAAGCAGCTCCTCTCATTTCACTATATAATATACATAACAGTTATCCATCAGTCATTTAACATTGCTGTGGCTTCGGATGTGACAGCATAGGGTCAGATCAAGCATTTGACTCCTCAGCAGGCTTTGTTTTGTCTGTGAACTCTGACCTCAACCTGGCACATCTTTGAGACTTCTGTTTCATTTTAATCCTCAATTCCTCATGCATAATTCAGTTTTATCATCATTATCTGATCATAGAGAGATCATATCCTCGAATACACATGCTCTCCAATTACACATCATTCAAAACGTCTTCAATGAAGCACTGTGATGCACACTGAAGTGTCATAAACCATAATTCAGCTGGACAGCATTAGGTTATAAGCGAGAACATTCACAAATGATTAGTCTTTAGTGAAACTTTTATATAAAGTGACTCAAAACTCATTACATTTTTTATTTGTCTTTGTAGAGCCCTAAATGTCTGAGACAAATCCAAACTCTGGAGCTAGAATGCAGAAGACTTGTACAGACTTTTAAACTGATTGGATTTCTGTTTAATTCTCCAATGACCACCAATTGAGTTTCATTTATTTTTATTATTTTATTTTCAATAATAATATATTCTGTGACCATATTTGTGTTAAAATAATATAAATAATACAAAGAAATTTGGAATAATATCTACAATCTTTTACAAAGGGTATAATCATTCTGTCTGAACAATTCTTAATAATGAGATTATTGAGTGAATCCAATGGTTTTATGGTTCAGTCCCATTCACTGTCTTCCCAGCATGCATCGAGGCATAAATAATAATTATGGTTTGAAAATTTGCCAATTTGTTTTACACTGCTGTTCTTGTCATGTTTAGAAAATGAGTGCGATGTTGATTCACAGTTGATTAGTTGATTGTTACCCTACTGCAGTGTGACAACAAAATAGCTAAAACTATTTTTTATTAACAATTTTATGACCTCATATATGTACATATATATATATATATATATATATATATATATATGTATATATATATATATATATATATATGTATATATATATATATATATATATATATATATATATGGCTAGTTGACGTATCAATGTGTCCTATGGTGTGTCAACAAAAATGTAAAAAAATAAAAAATAATAACCTCTAACATTGAAGATAAACCTCTCCCATGCTTTTTGTAACTCTAAGAATGAAGATACATTTTTCTCATGGTACAAGATGGTGCCACAGATGGCAGCCACAGTGTCTTGCTCTCCAGTTTTTGTACTGTTTTTGTTAGTTTTTCCTGTTTTTTTGTTTGTCTAACACGATCAGTTTTACCAGGGGTGAACTGCTAAACATTCGGCAGAACACACCACACGGTCTTCTACCGGATTTCGTTTGTTCGGACGTTTTGCTCAACGTTGTAGTCGGCAGAGCATTGGCGCTGATCAAGCGCTTCAGGACGCGCAGACGGGGGAAGCGAGCCGGCGCGCTCGTGAAGCTCAGACAGCGCGGATTCAGAACAGCGCTGTCTAGCAACCATCTGGCGAATCTCCACTCTCTACCCAACAAAACGGATGAACTCCTGCTCTCCCAGATAAATAAGGATTTTTCACACTCGGTTGCTCTGTGTTTCATGGAAACCTGGCTGAATGACGCCATTCTGGACAGCGCATTAAGTCTGCCGGGCTTTCAGCTGTTCAGAGCGGATCGCGACGCAGAATCAACGGGGAAATCACGCAGCGGCGGGACATGTTTCTATATCAACGAAAGGTGGTGTTCAGACATTACAGTGTTAAAGAAGATGTGCTGTCCAGATCTAGAAGCGCTTTTCATCAACTGTAAGCCTTTCTATTCGCCGCGGGAGTTTTGCTTGCTCATTCTCGTGAGTGTTTACATTCATCCGCAAGCGAACATGAGCTCAGCTTTACAGAAACTCGCTGATCAAATCACAGAGACAGAACAACAACACCCAGACTCTGTTATTATCATTCTCGGGGACTTTAATAAAGCAAATCTCTTCTGTGAACTGCCAAAATACAGGCAGCATGTTACATGTCCCACCAGAGACAGTAATATACTGGATCACTGTTACACAGCAATAAAGAATGCATATCGCTCCGTCCCACGGGCAGCTTTGGGGCTCACTGATCACTGCCTGGTTATACCAACTTACAGGCAAAAACTTAAATCTGCTAAACCTGCAGTAAAGACTGTAAAAAGATGGACCAACGAAACAGAGCGGGCATTACAAGCCTGTTTCGACCACACTGATTGGAGTGTTTTTGAAGCTGCCACCAACGATCTGGACGAGCTCACAAAGACTGTAACTTCATATATCAGTTTCTGTGAGGATATATGCATCCCAACCAGGACTCACTTAACATTCAACAATGACAAACCATGGTTCACAGAAATCTCAAGAAAACTCAGACATCTTTGTCAGGCCAAAGAGGACACCTACAGGAAGGGGGACAGAGTCTTGTACAATCAGGCCAGGAACACACTGAATAAGGAGCTAAGAGGAGCTACGCTAAAAAGATGGAAGATCAGTTCACTTCCAATGACCCAGCTTCAGTGTGGAAAGGTCTGAAACCCATCACCAACTACAAGACACCATCCCGCAGCACTGAGGCCAATCAACAACTTGCTGAAGACCTGAATGAATTTTACTGTAGATTTGAAACTCCCAGTCTAACACCCTACACCCGCTCCGAACATTTTAGGATTATTGGTACTCCCCTGCCCACCCTCCAAGAATTGTATACATCCAGAGTGAGAAAAGGGCTCAGAAAAACACTCCGGATCCCTCACATCCATGCCATCTCCTTTTTGAACTTTTGTCATCTGGTCGGCGCTACAGAGCACCGAATACCGGGACAGTCAGGCACAAGAACAGTTTCTTTTCCCAGGCAATCTACCTCATGAACAGTTAAATAATCTCCCACTGTGCAATAAAAATATGTGCAATAAACTCATATTTATTTATCACCCTACATTCTAGTATATCTATAGCAGACCTGTACATACAATTTATTATTATTATTATTATTATTATTATTTTATTATATATATATATATATATATATATATATATATATATATGTGTGTGTGTGTGTGTGTGTGTGTGTGTGTGTGTGTGTGTGTGTGTGTTAGTGATGCGCGGATGGCGGTTAAATCCGCGGGCGCTGCGGATAATCCGCGGGTCGGGTGGGTCGGGTAATAAAAACTTGCATTCTGATCATTTGCGGGTGGGTCGCAGGTGGATAAGATAAATAATTAATGATGCAAATAATAACTACATTTTCTAAAATATGAACGTGTTAAATAGGCTACAGAATTTGAATAAACTGTAAATTAACATATTAAAGTTATTCAACAAAACATTATTTAGTCAAGAGCAGTGAGGGATTTTCTCTGTCTTTTGTTGTTTGATTAACATTAATGAAAAACGGCACAACTTTATTAGGCTGCTGTCACAAGACCTATTTCACGGATCCAATACTGATACACATGCGTTTTCATTCGCAGCTGTTTACATTAACTTAAGATAAAACCGACAGTGCTTATGAGAATACTCGCCAGGACGACCATTTTGACGTCATTTTGTGTGTATTTGGCCACTTAAGCGCAACAAGCGCGCGCTTTGGATGTGACTGTGAGCACAGAAAAGCGCCTCTGGAGCGCGCGAGTACCGAAAGGCTTAAACAGACGTGCAAATGATAAATTGTGACGATGCAACAATGACCGATTAGGCAATTGACAATTCTGTCAATACCGAAACGTGAGCTAAAGTCTTGTATCGCAGCGTGCAGCTCTAGATGCGCCGATGTGAAGAGAAAGTCAGAGAGAAGACGCGGTCACTCACGCTGTTTTCAAATGACTGAGTTGATCTGATGGTTTGTGTGAATTTATTTACTCATCTAACCTACACGCTATATTGAATAAATGTGTTGCAGGAATTTCCCGCATTTTAAAGTCGAAAGCCGCGGGAATAAGTAATGCGATATATGCGCAATACCGCACTGAAATTCAGGACCTGATTAAACATAATTCTGTTGTACAGAGAATTGTGAAACATGACTTTTCCAGAACTTTCTGGGTTTATTTATTTTTTGCAAAACTTTCCAGGCCTGGAAATTGCTGTTTTAAAATTCCATGACTTTTCCAGGTTTTTCATGACCCTATGAACCCTGAATGTGACGATCGGGTGCGGGTCGGGTGCGGTTATCTAAATCAGACAAAAATATAGGTGCGGGCGGTTAGCGGGTGGATAATTTATTTGAAGCTGCGGATTCGGGTGACGTTTTAGCTCATCCGCGCATCACTAGTGTGTGTGTGTGTGTGTGTGTGTGTGTATTATTCACACCTTATTTTTATTATCTGTGTGGTGTTGTTGTTGTTGTTGGTGTTGTTGTTGTTGTTTCTGAGTACTGGAAGCTGTGACACTAAAACAAATTCCTTGTATGTGCAAACATACTTGGCTATAAAGCTCTTTCTGATTCTGTTATGTTTTTTCTACAATTTTGCTATGTCACACCATAGGACACAGTCCAATTTTTATTTGTCAACTACCCATATATATATATATATATATATATACACACACACACACACACACCTTTTAACTATTATTTTTTTAATTATATTTATATTTTAGAATTTTTACATTATTATTATTTTTAAAAATATACATTTGTTGCAATAATAATATTTTAGTTATATTAATTTTATTTTTTTATTTTTATTTTTATTATAATAATACTTTGTCGCACCATTTATCGTGAACTATTAAAAAGGCAAAAGGTGATTAAAATTGTGAAAATCTGAAGTGCATGGTGACCATGCAGTTACAGCACCTACAATATATATTTTCCCTTCTTGATTATTATTTTATCCTAAAAACCTTGATGTCTTGGTCCATGGACTCGTTATGTACCACATGAGATGAAGCACATAATATAGAACAATTTAAAACCACCAAACTCATTTTAAATGATTCACTTTTTGATTGAAACTCGCTCAGTCAAGTACTGATTGTGATCTGTTGCCATTATGTTTTTAAGTAGATATACTGCATCATTAGTGTAGGCTACTTCGAAAATGCACAGCAAGTCACTTTAGATACAAGAATCAGCTTAGTAGCATAGCACAGTAGTCACCCTACCTGTCCAAAGACTGATTTGACTATGGGATGGAGGTCTGCATCAAGCGCGCCGCTGTACGCGCCGCTGGGCTGACGCGCTGGAGGTGGACCGGAGGTGAGGCTTTGACGCTTGTCCTTCGTTTCGAAGAACAGCGCGGCTTCCTCCGAGCACTTGGAGAGGGATGAAGTCGGAGAGGGTGTGCGGCTGGTGCGGGGTTTCCCGTGGAGTTGGACCGGAGGGTCAGTGGTGTGGTGGTGCCGTGACGGTTTGCGGTGTTCCGGTCCATCCTCCTGATAATATCCATCCTGACCGCGGGGATTCTGGACCCTCTCCGCTTTTCGTCCGTGTTTCGGTTGGCATAGGGGTCTCCGAGCGGTGACATCGCACTCTTCGGTCCAGCACGAGTCTCCGCCGCCGCCGCCTCCCGTGTGCCGGTGCCCGTTGCGGTGGCTCGGGGGGTCCGCGCGGACTCTCCGGTTGGTTTTGATCAGGGATGTGGTGGATTCGCTTTTTGGAAGCGAGGAGCTCATTTTGACCCCCCACAGACTCGTGAAGTAGTTGAGTCAGGTATCTCAGTAATAAAGGCGGAATATTTAAACGTGTCGTTGGGCAGGTGGGAATCTCTCCGGTGAACGCTGAGTGAAGGACTTTATAGAGCGCGAGAGCATCGCACAGGTCGCTAGCGCGGAGTTTGTTCGGTCCCTCGTGACCCCATTGAGCGCGCGCTGCCACCAAAATTCAGCGTTAACAAGTGAATCTCTCTCTCTCTCTCTCTCTCTCTCTCTCTCTCTCTATTTCTCTCTCTCTCGGGATGAAAGTTACGTCAAACTGCCTCGAGAAACCATTGAAGAATAAAAGGACGACAAAATATTAATAACGGCGTGGCGTGACGTGCGCAGGTGACAGTGACGGGGAAAAGACATTTACAGCAAATGATGAGAATGTTCTATCTGTATTCAACCTTTACAGGCAGTTCCATAGTTAAAGCATTGACTACAAAAATGTTCTTGAACATTTGCATCATTAAAAAAAAAAATAAATAAAAAAAACATTTCGGGTCGACCTCGTGTGACAAAATGCCCCAATAGTAGATATGGAGTAAATTTTTAATTGTCACAATGGGAACCTTGCTGTTTATTGACATTGATCTGAGAATACGTTTTTTGAAATATATTGTCAAAAAAGGAAAAATAAATAAATACAATAAAAATAATACAGTAGACAATACATACATTGTTCTAAATGGATTTTGAGTAAAAAAAAAAATATATAAGAGTAAAAATTAATAAATTGCTCTTAATGGTAATATACAAACATAGATCCATTTGTTTTGCTTAACAAAAAGTATTGAATATAACAGATAAAAAATTACATAAAATGACAAAACACAAGTGACAATCTGTTATAGTGCTGTCAAACGATTAATCGCGATTAATCACATCCAAAATAAAAGTTTTTGTTTACATATGTACTGTGTATATTTATGTATATAGAAACACATACAGTAGGCTATATATTTTGAAAATAGTTACATGCATATATTTATATTCATATTATATATATATATTTATATTCATATTATATATATATATATATATATATATATATATATATAAACAACATATTTTTTTCTTAAAAATATACATGCATGTGTGTATTTATATATACATAATAAATATACACACACACATGTAATATGTAACCAAAAACGTTCATTTTGAATGAGATTAAGCTCGATTAATCATTTGACAGCACTCGTTTTAAGTTTTAAATATCTGAAATTACACTTAAAAGGTATTTAGCCTACTGCTAGGGAAAACAAGTAGGCCTAATTGTGCACAGTAATACAACTGAAAACAGAAGAAAAAATCTACTCACAAATTTAACTGCATTTTGGCAAGATATGTTCTTCAAACCAAGAGCTTTAATGCCAAAAAAAAAAAAATAAATAAAACATTCTGAATGTCGACTTTGAGCCATATATACATGAGTCAAAACATCCCACTGCTTTGAATCCATTGTAACTGATGTACCGGCTACAGAACTGCTTATCATGCTTGTTTTCTGAAGGACAGTCACATGCGGTGAGTTTTGATGGACATTGCAGTCAATCTGAAGTGGCTGTACTCTATCTTTACATAATTTAAACTTCTTTCACATTTAATGAAAAGAAATCTGCATTGTTTCCATACAGATGCAAGACGTACTGTGTGACCTACATAATGGATGCAGGTTGGCTAGAAGTAGATGAGATGTTTCCTCTTCAAACAGGACCATCGTGAAATCCCATCTGTTTGCTTGCGTTCCTTCAGTCTTGGAGCAGCTGCGCAGGGTGTTCAGGCACGTATGTGCATTATGTCACTATACATGGACCCAGTTAAAGAAGTAAAAACTGTGTCTAAACAGTGTGTGAGATGTTGGAAAGTGGAGCTTCTGCCCCACACAGTCTCCTGGGACTTTGTGTTCACTGACATCTGTGTCTCCATCTCACTCGCTCCAGGGAAAGATGGAATCTTTCGCTTCATCTCACCATTTCTTGCCCCACATCACTTCCTCCTTTCTTTTTGATCGACGTGGCTCCCCTGGTCTCAACGTAACTCCTGGAACGCGTACTGTGACTTTTGGGATATTTTGCTTTTGCTTGGGTTGTGTATAACTTTTTTTATTCAGCAAAAGATGATGAATTTTTAGTTTCTTTAAAGAGATACTCCCCTCCCTGTCTGCAGCAGGGGACACTAATGCCCCAGGGTTCAATCTGGCCCATTTGCATTCAAGGGAGCGAAAGAGAAAAAAAAAACAAGATGTGTTTTCATCTCACACTCCAGTAAACAGAAAAACAGACTTCATTTCATCTGCCACATTATCACACTTATCAGATGTGCTTTAGATAGGTACTTTATATGATAATCAGGTGTCTGCAAGAGGTTTTGAACAAATCTTTAACCCTGAAGTATTAAACTTTGGGCTCATACATTTTCTTGAAACAAATATAAAATGTATATACTTTGAATCTTGTGGCTTGCCACAGAGTTACATAAAAGGAACTGAGCTTTTCTATATGTCAAAATACAGATTTGTGAACTCAGACTTGTGAACTTTTAGCAACCAGACAGAACATCTAAGCAGCAACTTTTACAACTTCAAACGCACCCAAAGCACTTTAGCTCTGTGAAAAGCACTGTTTTTTCTTTAGAAAATGCAAAAACCTAATTTAGCTGTGAAATTTCATTTTTAGTTGCGCAGTTACACTACTATTCAAAAGTTTAAGGGTAGTAAGATTTAATAAGCTCATTTATTTATTATGCATAATGCTGCATTTATTTGATCAAATATACAGTTTCTATTTTAATGTATTTAAAATGTAAAGATATTCCTGTGATGCAAAGCTGAATTTTGAGCATCATTACTACAGTCTTCAGTGTCACATGATCCTTCAGAAATCATTATAATATGCTGATTTGCTGCGCAATAAACATTTCTTGGCAATGTTAAAGACAGTTGCACTCCTTAATATTTTGTGGAAACCATTCTACATTTTTTAGGATTTTTTGATGAATGAAAGTTGAAAAGAACAGTATATTTATGTGAAATAGAATTTATGTCACTTTTGACATCACACACACACACACACACACATTTTAACAATAGTGCAAATCTTAAGCATATTCCATGCTTAATTTAGTGCAAATATGCATGCACTCAAGTCTCATTTCACAGCACAAATCAATTTTATATGCATTCTAGGGGAAATTATAAAGTATTTTAAACAGCAGGTCTTTTCCCTAGTAAATGAGCCTGTAGTCAAAATACTAGTTGAGACTAAAGTACTTGTTCCACTGTTTTAGGGTAAAATTTCAAGTGTTCATCTTGCAATCTCTGATGGCTCAATTCCGTCAGCTCATTTTTCAGACTTTCCTGTTTGCAATACGTTCAGTATGTTTACTTCAGCAACTGTTAAGAAATGCTTAACAAAACACTTCAGGGCGTTCAACTGAGAAACTACAGCCAAAGCACTTACCAGAAAGCAGCATTTGTGTGCTCTTTTCAGGAACAATGTTGCCAGTCAACTATCTGGCCACAGCTAACCCTCTCAATTAACCCCCGTCTACTGTCACTGTTTGCTGCTTCTGAAACATTCCTGCGATGGGTTAATAACTGAACAGTCAGCAGCTTGAGCTTGAGACCCATGAGTTTTTGAAGGACCGAATGTTGTACTCCTCTGCTTTCGTATAAACACATCAGTGCTGCAAAGTTCAGCCAAATATGAAGGCATCATTAGCCAAATAGCTTCACAAAGGCACAATGTGTTGCTCGGGTAATGAGCTTTATAAACAAATTAGTGAATATGAAAGTTCTGAAACATTAATGAAGATGTCTCAGTTGCATAAATTAAACAGTATAAAACATAAGCATGTGTAAACCAGAATGACAGTGGAACAATGTCTTAGTATCTATAGCTACTATAATAGTTTTTATTAATATTTTGAAATATTCTTTTTGTATTTCTATTTAATTTTGATTTTAGTTAAAGTTTAAGTAATTTTGTCATTTTTATTTAATATGTCTAGTTAGTTTTTATTAATTGTTTATTAATTTAATTTTTAGGTATTTTATTTTGTCAAGTTAAACTAAATTAAAATACAAAGAAAAATGTTGCCTGCGCAAGTAATTGATCAGTGATTTATTTCATTCCAGTTCATGTTTATTTTTTTTATTATTTTTTTTAAGTAATTAAATTTTTTATGGTTTTAGTTTTCATTTTAATTTTTGTTAACTATAATAACCCTGCAGTGGCGTTTCTATCATAGTTAGAAAAGGATCCAAAAGTACTGAAATAAATATCCTAATTAAGAATTTAATAGGGTTTGAAAAAATAAACTAAAAGGTGATTCTTTGATCATATTAGGATTGATTCTAAATTATGATTCCATTCCAATTCAAATTTTTTGACAAGGGTTAATTGTCAGATTTGGACTCAAATGCTTTGTTTGTGAGGTCACAAATATTCTTATTGCATTCCATGCAATTTAGACTGCAATGCATTTTAAAACACTTTTTGCTCATCTCATTCATTAATATATTTATTTTTTACCCTATCCCTGTGCATGCAGGGCTGACTCAGTGGAATGAAGATACTTTTGGAAACCATTCACGCATGAGTGGAGGAGAGATGTGCACTTGGCTTATGTGTTTTTAATTCAACTGTGCATTATGTCGCTATGTAATCCCCCTCCTTAAAAACAAGCAAGGCTGAAAAGTTTGAATGCACATGTCCCCTAATAAGAAAGACAAACTAATGTGGAAGCCAAAACAAATCCGGTACAGTTTCCTTCAAGAGGTAATGAAAAAGGCATAATAAATGCAAATGCAAAAAAGCATAACGTGTTCTGAAGGGTTGTTGCTGGGAAAGCAGGGTGGGGGTTTTGCATGGCGCAAAGGGGACAGAATAATTATTAAGTCTATTTATGGAAGCACAACGATGGAAGCCACTCATACAGCACTTCTGAAACCTCCCTGTGGGTTCTCGTTTTCAATTAATCAATTTGGGTTTAATGTGATAACTCTAACAGGCAGAGGATCCTAATGAGCTTGGAGCTCAACATCGACATCACGACTGTTAAACAGCTCTGGCCTAAAAATTGGTACCTTTTTGCATTTAAGAATTGAAAGGATAGCTCACCCTCCCCCAAAAAATCCTGTCATCATTTACTCACCCTTATTGCGCCTCAAACCCATGACTTTCTTTTGACTTTTTCTTTTCTTGAGCAAAAAATATTCTGAAAACTGCTGATGCTTTTCAGTGCAATTATACTGCATGTAGACTGACTTTCAAGCTTCAAAGAAAAAATGTATATAAAGGAAAGGAAACTATAAAAAAAACAGTAGAAAATAAACTGCAGGTGTCACAAAAAAATTACCAAACTGCAAAACATCATCAACAAAATCAGCAAAATAACACCACTGCAAACTGTAAGAAACTGTCCTGGTGCACGCTGGGAACACCTGCATTGTGCAGTTAAGTAGATTTTATTTAACTTAATTTAACTTTATTTCATTTTATATTGTTGAAAAGTACCCAAATAAACTCTAATTCTAAGGTTTTATATACTTTAGAATCAATACTTGATAACTATAAATCAATATAAATAACAAATAATCAACTGTAAATAAATACATAAATAATTTTGCTTAACCAATTGATTTGTCCAAAGTATTTGAACTAAAAGTATTTGAACTAATAATATAATGGAAGCAAGTAGAACTCAAAAAAAGCCCATGCAAAAAAGAAAATAAATGATTTGGGATTTTTTTACAGTTATATATCATTTTAATTTAGAGCTTTCATTCCTATATGCTTGAAATTGAGTACAAGTGTGAATATCCTTGAACTTACTTGAACTAACTTATTGAATGTAGAAAATACAAATCTTTCTGCTGCATTTACTTTACAAAATCATTTTGAACACAAACGAGTGTAAACTTTGACAAAATTATCATTTTGGGTGAAATATTCCTTAGAGAACTTATCTCAGACACAGTATAATCTTTCTAAGATTAGTGACTCTAACAGTAAATTTATCTTTCTCAATAAGAATATTAAAATGCATACATTGTGAATGGAAGTGAGTTAGGAGCAGATGAATTCATTCTCATGTTGTGTTTTACCTGAGGGTGAATGCTGTGCTGAAGGTGAGGTCAGTTTATTTACAGCGAGGACGAACTAGGCCATGTTGCTTTTTAAAGAGCACATGTGGTACATATGGCATGACCTGTGTGTACTTGTGTGTGAGTCTGAAGGAGAACCAGAGAGGAAAGAGATATCAGATTTTCATCAATGGCCCATATCAGGGTGCTGTTGCAGGCATCGGTTTGCACTCAAGCAATTAGGGAGCAAATTCCCTCATGGTTTAACCATTAGAGCAAATGATGTGAACGTGATACCCGACACCGCTGAACTGCTAGTGCACCCTCATTTCATTAGGTTCTGTACAAATGCACCTATACACAACATGAACGTCTCTTATGATTTAGGTCATTAAACAACCTAAAAACCCAGCTAACAAAAATATGTTCTAAGAATGTTTGGCTATATATATATATATATATATATATATATATATATATATATATATATATATATATATTCAATATATATATACTTATTTGGTTATGGGACTGATAAGGGAACATTCCATTGTACAAATTTGCAAACATTATGGGAATATTACTACTCTCTGAACATTCTAAAACAAGTGATAACATTTAAAAATAGGTTAGAAGAACGTCCAACTAAAACGTTTAAGAAAAAAAAAAGTTTCATGAATGATGTTCACATAATAATGATTATGTGCTAATGATTCAAGAACATTATTAAAGACCAGATAACTTTGTTCGAACATTCTATGTTGACGGCATATCCAGGGTGGCACTTAATATCTGATTGGTCACCTTGGGTGCCACCCTAAATTTTCATTTGCTGCTGGCAGTTTGATGATTGACATTTCATTTCACCTCTTGATAAAGAAGTATTTGTTTTAACATACACCTCACATTGTTTAGTTATAAACACTGGATATTAAGAGAATATTAAAGCAAAGCTGGTTGCAAGATACAAAAGAATAAGTTCAAAGGTGGTTGCACATTGCACAAGAAGTGCACAACATTTCTCTCACATCGTTGTTAATGTACATAATGACTTCATCCTGTGTGTACAGACATTTTTCAATAATACATTTGACTTTATGTGGACTGAATAAATCCCATGCTTCATATAGAGAGGCATAATAATATAGATTGCTCTCTTATTTTCATTCTTGAAACTTTTTGCCTGATTAGTTTTGGCAATTAGCTGTTTGACTGTTGCCTTGAATGTGACGGTGTGTCGCTTTTCAACCGGTGTGCATCAGATTTGAAGTACAGTAAGTGGTTTACCATTGGGTTTAGGTTTCCTGAATAATTCTACAAAATTTGAGTCACTGTATAAATTCACATTAGACATTTTGCTTAATTAGAGTTAATCAGATAAGAAAGACAAGATGGTTTCAAATTTAGCCTAACACACACTCTTGTAATACACACAGTGCAGTCACAGTATCGTGAGTAAAACTGGACCAAATTTGCCACACTAAACTCGTGGTTATGTGAATTATCACATCTAACTCTAATCAGCACAGGCCCCGTTCCAGAATCAAATCACTAAGGGTGCTTCTGAAATTAGTGAGGGTGCTCTAGACTCAACAATTTATTTTGAAATTTCATATTTTTCCCTAATCTGTTACTATGGTTATCACCTATATCAGTCATTGCAATTTCAAAGGGGAATCCCACATTTATATGAAAACCACAACATGAAAAGAATTTTAATTTATTTAAATTCTAAATGGATAATATAGCCTAGAAAGAGCACAAAAAGTGCTCCCTTTATAAACCACTAAAATCTGTCTCTCATCTTAGTTCATAGTGATCCATGAGAAAGCATTAAAGCATTCTTACTGGCTTGTGTCTCCTGTTCTAAATGTTTCTTCATCTGTTTGTTTACATTATTTTTAACTATGCCAACTATACTAGTGTTTGGTCACTAGAAATGGCAAAATAATTGTAACTGCCATTCATACGTTTAAAAAAAATAAAAATAAAATAAATTAACCACTTAATCCATTTGAAAACATAATATGACAGGATTTTATTATTAGTTTCATCAGATAGTAAAGTGGCATGCTAATAGAGTTTTTAAGTCAATACAGTCTATAAATTACAGTTAATAAGTCTCTTATAATGCAAATTAAGAAAGAAACCTAAAAATGAAAATTCTATCATCATTTACTCACCCTCATGTCATTCCAAACCTGTATGCATTTCTTTCTTTTGCTGATATTTTGAAAAATGTTGACTACCAAACATTTTCAGTCCCCGTTGACTCCAATTGCATTTTTTGCCCATACAAGAAGCCAATGGGACCTAAAAATGAAAATCCTTCAAAATATCTTCTTTTGAGTTCCACAGAAGAAAGAAAGTCATACATGTTTGGAACGGC
The DNA here is from genome assembly GCA_039654775.1 of Spinibarbus caldwelli. Taxonomy (NCBI): domain Eukaryota; kingdom Metazoa; phylum Chordata; class Actinopteri; order Cypriniformes; family Cyprinidae; genus Spinibarbus; species Spinibarbus caldwelli. The sequence goes on along the minus strand of CM077266.1, from coordinate 6,189,399 downwards.
ATGAGGATGAGTAAATAGTGAAAGAATTTTCATTTTTGGATGAATGATCCCTTTAAGAATAAACTTCATCTCTGTAACTTTCTTAAAAGAAAAAAAAAAAACAATAGTCCTATAGTACTGACAATAGTCCTATAGTACTGTAAGTAATAAATGACATAACAGATTATATGTATCATATTTGTCAATGCGAAACTACCAGACCACTACTGCCCTCTTCCGTCCACAAGAGGAACTCATTGTGTGAACTCATACTGTATGTTAGACTCTGCATTTCAACAAAAATTCAAGTTTTTTGGCTGTTTTGTTTTTTTATCTTTCTCAACTAGCTTCAAAAGCTCCCTGGATTTAAGCTTCTTTATCTGCGCTAAGGAGGTTGTCTGCTGTCAGCTGAAAGTTACAATTCCAGGATCAGCTGTATTTACTGTGAATAGATGAAGCGTATAATGTTGAAAAACAACGCCTGCAGTCCTCTTTCATTCTTTGTTTTGCTATGACATTTGATTTGTCAGGGCTTGTATTGAAGATGAGAATTTATCATTACCAAAAAATGAAAAGGGTTTGGATCAGGTGCTGTTGATCTTGACTGTGCAAACTAAGCTATTCACTCTCAGATTAACATAAGCTTGATAAAAAGTTCTCCAAGTGCTGAGAAATATCACAGTTCTGAGCAGACTGAATCACATATGATTTTCAGCTGCACTCTTACTCGTGCGATACTACTTAAAGGGACAGTTTACTAAAAAATGAAAAACTTTTACTCACTCTCATGTTGTTACAAACTTATATACTTTCTTTCATCTGTAAAAGAGAAAAGAAGATATTTTGCAACACCATTCACCAAAAAACGTTCATGTTCCACAGAAGAAATAAAGTCATACGGGTTTGGAAATACAAGACGATAAATAAATGACGATGTAATTTTTGGGTGTTAGGCTACACAAAAAGGTGTCAGTCTGAAAGTTATGTGTCTGCCAATGTGGTTACTGTTACCAGAGTGTTTGGAGAGCTTAACTTGGCATCTGTTTGGTGTTCAAATGAGGTTTAGATCAGTCATGAATTTGCTGAAAATTGCAAAACATTTTCATCTCAAACAAGTTTATCTGGCCAACTCTTTGCTTTGGCAGCAGATGCTTTAGTTTCACTTAAAAGTGTCTATTTCAACAGTGATCGTATCTCTTATCTTCATCTTTAAACTGGCTATACAGAAAATCGTTCATCACCAGATCAACCCTCATATTTATCATTCTAATCATTACTGTTTACTTACTTTGCCACAATTTACAAAACACACTTTGGGGCTTTCCAGGTGCTGTTTACACAACTACTAATTAGGTAAAGTCTAATTTCTTTTATGGCTAGTTTTCTCCAGCACATGATAGATTATCCAAGAAACATTTCCTCACACTTATATATATATACTGTTAAAAGACAAGGTTTTGTTTTAAATATTGCTGACTGTACCTTATTAATAGTGCCAGCTGAATAATGAGTATCTATCTAAACCAGCATATTTGTCATATATCCAAACCCAGACCTTTCTAGCATCTTCCACTTAACTGTTTCTCTCAGATGTCTGTCTTTTCATGGGAACATGCACAGATTTGACAGGCACAGAGTAGTGAAAATCAAAGCAATTGCTTTCAATTCAAGGACAAAACAAATACTTCACTTTCATTCTTCATATAACAGCACAGAGTTGTTTTCAATCAACTTTTACACATAAAAAAGGTTCCAGTTAGAACCAAAAATGTCTTTATAGCCTAAGTTCTTTTTATTCTTGTGTTCTTTAGAAAAACGTCTATATGGTGGTGTTTTAAAGAACCTAGAAGTCAATACTCTGCTCTGAAAACTTTAAACTTTTACTCTGAACTTTTGTGTCTTCTGATAACCAACTCAAGAAACCTTTAACTACTGCGAAAAATGAATCTCAAAATAAAGGTTATCTAGAGCCATTTTTGACTGTATATGGTTCTTGAGATGTTTTTGGAATGTAGGAAAGTTCAAATGAAATGTTCTGTAGATCAGTGTTTTCATTTCTAAGTATTTCTAAAGCACCAGAACATTGATGCTTTTCTAAAGAACTAGAAAACAGGTCAAAAAGTTTCTCCTCATTACTCACCCTTTTTGTTTCTAATTAAATCCTTTATTTTTAAAGGACTAATTCACACAAAAACTGAAAATCAGCTGAAAATGTATTCACCCTCAGGCCATCCAAGACGTAGATGAGTTCTTCATCTGAACAGATTTGGAGAAATTTAGCATCACATCACTTGCTCTTGAATGGATCCTCTACAGTGAATGGGTGCCATCAGAATGAGAGTCCAAACAGCTGATAAAACATCACATTAATCCACAAGTAATCCACACAACGCCAGTCCATCAGTTAAAGTCTTGCGACATGAAAAGATGCGCATCCATCATTAAGGTGTTTTTAACTTCAAATCATTGTTTCCAGCTAAATTACAAGTCCTTTATCCATAATATTGCTTTAGAAATAGAAACAAACTCATCTACATCTTGGATAGCCTGAGGGTGAGTATACATTTTCAGCAAATTTTAATTTTGGGTGAACTATTCCTTTAAAAGTTTAAGAATAGAGTTCTTTATTGAACACAATATTATGCAAATAATTTTTACTGAAACTTATTTAATCAATTACAAAGAAAACTGTCTGTACCTTATTTGTTTATTCAGGTAGGCCTATACATGGATGAGGAAATATTTTGCTTTGGGAAATATCTTGTTTTCCTCTGTATGGTAAGAAAGAAGTTCACACAATGTAAAAGTTCAAGCTAATCATCTTTTCTTGAGAAATGGACGTAAAGACACATTTAATCAGTTTTATGTGATGTTTCTGACCTACAGAACTTCCAAGGAAGTGACAGGAAGGCAGCTGTGTAGAGTTAATTTGAAGAAGAGCCAGCTGTGAAAACAAAACAAAACAAAAAACAAACAAGAAAAAAAAAACTAATTTACAGTAAATAAGTAAAAAAAAATAATAATAAAAAAAAAAAAATACTCTCTCAGTTCATTAAATTCAGTGTGCCTTCTATCAACTTCTGTGAATTTCTCCAGGCTAAAAAAGAAAAGTTTCAAAGGCCACTGTGGATTGTGACATTGTCTCTTGCCAAGATGTTTTTTTCCCCTAATGTGATCAAACTCACCTAACAACTTTAAATGTTATGTTTATCATCATTCATGACAGATGATAAGTAGATGGTGATGAGTTGACTGAAGTGAGTTCACAGATTCTTCTTGCCAAATATGAGTGCAGTATGAGAAATCGTTGAGATGAAATTCTAGGAGAGATGAATACAAGATTAATGGAGTCTTTCTCAGGATTCACACATAGGCTATTAATTTACTTTTTTAAAGTTAGAGGTAGCAAAGTTCTGTTACTTTTTCATTCTGTTAAATATCTCTACTGGAATAAAACTGTGATAACCCAGTTAGGTGCCAATATAAACTAACCTCCTTGAGGGCAAAAGACATATTTATTAACTTTTGTTAGGCTAATGAATTACTAAAGTTGGTTGGCTGGTACAGACTAAAATCAAAAGTTGAAAACAACAAAGAAGACTAAATAAATAAAGTAAAAAATAGAAAGAATTCAACGCAAGTGAAGTTATTAACGTAATTTCCGGAGGAGTATGCTCTTCTAATCTTCCAATTAATCTTCCCTCCTCCTCCCCATCTCCTCCTTTTTATGCATTTTTATTTATTTATCTTTCTGTCTATAGGAGGCTATCGGAGCTCGAGTAGAATAGTCTCTCTGAGCCCTCCATTGCAGACATCAAGCCAAATCTGTTTACCACTAATACTAAGATTATATGGGCACACAAACTCGTGAAATTATATATACATTTTTAGATGTCAACTCCAGTCTTCTGCTACTGCTGTTTCTTATCAAATTTGACTTGTAGGGTGAAGTCAGCTAAAATGGGCCATGTTTTGGTAAATGACTTATAATACCATCAAATAAACTATGCATGAGATCTAATGATATTCTTATAAATTAGCATGGGTCTCTTAAATATATGTATATTTTTTAAATGTGAAAAAGTATAAAAGTTTTAAAATTATGAGAGTTAGAGTATCAGCAGGTACCTTCTTGAGCCACAGCACAACATTCAGGTAAAATGGACCAATATAAAAAGAGAACAACACAGGTAATTTCAGCTTAAATCATTTTATTTTTAACAGTAAATTGACACTATTTTTAGTGTGCCATAGCAACACCATAAATGTATTTCATTAAATAGAAAGTTGAATGAATATTTAATTAAACAATGCAATTAAAAATGAACTGATCATGTTGTATAGGTGTGTGTTTCTGTGCATTTGTGTCTTTTGTGTGCATGTATGTGTGTATGCTTGTATTTTTTTAAACACTGTTAAGATTTTTTATGGATACATATCTACAGTAGGCCTATAAACCTATTTTCACCCTCAATTTCTGTGTAAAAGTGTGTGTGTGTATGCAGCCCATTTTACTGACATCTTCCTTTCTTTCCCTTTCTCTTCTCGTCTCTCTGTTTCCTTGCTTTGCTTGTCCTCCTGCCATACAGTCTGCAATTAAAAGACTTAAGATTTTGTATGGATACTATCTAGGCCTATAAACCTATTTTCACCCTCAATTTCTGTCTAAAAGTGTGTGTGTGTGTGTGTGTGTGTGTGTGTGTGTGTGTGTGTGTGTGTGTGTGTGTGCAGTCCATTTTACTGACATCTTCCTTTCTTTCCCTTTCTCGTCTCGTCTCTCTGTTTCCTTTCTTTGCTTGTCCTCCTGCCATACTATCTGCAATGCAATTTTTTTTTTAAAAGACTTAAGATTTTTTATGGATACATATCTAGGCCTATAAACCTATTTTCACCCTCAATTTCTGTCTAAAAGTGTGTGTGTGTGTGTATGCAGCCCATTTTAGCTAAAAATTGTGGCCCATTTTAGCTTAACCAGCCATTTCAAAATGACCTTTTTCACAAAAATCAAAGTTTCTTTTATAAATTAAACTTTTTTATTTGAAAGAGCATGTCAAAACATTGTTCATAAACCTTTGCTTTGTTGGTAAGCTTACTTATAATTGCCTTAGTACACTTATCAGTGATTAATGCAAATTTTCTATGTCAGGCTCAATTACCTTATAATTTCTCTGACAAGCTTCATGTAACACTCTGCCCTGCCCGCTTTAAAAAACTCAGACCAATAAAAATTATTGTTACATGTCAATGCAAGATCAGTTATTGTGATTTTCTGTAAAATTTAAAGAGATATGATGCTACAACCTTATTTGGCCCATTTTACCTGATAGCCCATTTTAGCTGACTTCATCCTATTTATGTAGGCTACTATGGTATTAATGTAATAAAAATATATTGTTCTGAGTATAAAATCTAAACTGATAAACGCGCAGGAAGTCGTAAATAACGATAAATAGCCTATTGCACGAGCCTCCCTGCACATTTGCGGATTCCGTTGGCAACCACGAACTGTAGCCTATTCATTGGCGGAAGAATTGATGTTTTTTTCTCTCTCTCACCTGAATAATTAAACATAATAAATGTAAACATTTATAGAACTTTTTAAAATCAGATTTCAGTAGACGCCGTTTTATAACAGCAAGGGGTTTCATAAAAATCACAGTACAGTAACTTGTACTCTCTCAAGTAAGTTCATGAAGTTAAACAACCATCTCGTTTCTGTTTAAGTGCGTCCAAAGTCAGTCAGTCGCGCGCCTCCTCTCCGCCCCGACACTAAAAAAGTTAGCGAGCAGCGCGCGCGTCTCATTCTACCTGCTGAACGCGCGCTGATCAAAGCATGGCCAAATCTCAGTCGAGACGCTGCTGCTTCTGCATACTCGCTTTAGTGTGCTGTGTTGTGATTATCTGCATTTGCATCATTTTAGCCACCAAACAGAGATGCGCGTTTACGCACGCTGCTGTTTCTGCGGACTCTTCCAGGTGCTCCGACATCGGCAGGTAAGAAGACGAGCGCGTCATGCGAATTAAGATCTGAATCTTAGGCATTGAATATATTACATCGACGCTACACTGACTTTCAGTTCAATACAATAGCCTACAGCTGCAGTACAAGTTAAGAGAGTTAAATTGCATGTCAGTTGCTGGCTACAGGAATAGTTTTTAATAAGCTGTTGGCAAAGTTAAATATAAGTTAAATATAGAGTGTTTAATATGAAGACGTAGCCTAATGCTATTATTTCAAACAACAACGAGCAAAAACAATGTAGAGAGATAATCAGTTTAAGAGATTAGATAATGCAGCGCTGAACATATGGTGACACACTTGAGTTTGGATACACTTGTACTGATGGATCTTATGGATTTAGAATAACTAGAATTATGAAAAAATAACCAAAAAGTTGCATGTAGAATGGGCCTGTCCAGAGTTTACATACAATCTTGTTGACATTATGTGCATTCTGTGTTAAATATTTTCTCCAACCCTTTAAACCCTCTGAGTGATGCTGCACAAAACCATATCCAAGATCTTTTGTTCTGAGCACTCATTAAACTGACAAGAGCCATGGCGTTAGTGACAGCCAAGACCTCCTGCCAGTCAAAACTGGATCAACCAGCTTCACAAACCCCTATGAAGAAGTCATGCTCTTAGATTGGCACATTTTTTGTCTCTCGTCCACATTTCCTGCAGTTTGTGCCAAACGTACAGAGTGTTTCCTTGTTCAATGTGTTAAGTCTTTTATGACTGCATTTCAAAGAACTTGGCTTTGGTGTTTCATCTGGGGTCACAATTTACCCTGCTCTAAAAGGATAGAGACAGGAGTTAGTTAAGGTGTCCAGGCATATCCTGGATAGAGGAGGTATTTGTCCTCTTTTGGAATAATGTCATGTGATGCTTGGAACTCGACTCACATTTTGTCAAACAAAACAACAAATGAATGTGAAAGAAGTAAAGAACATTGCGTCTCCACAGACACTGTCGTTACCCAGAGTCTGGCACATCAGTATCTAACAGAGGTTGTTTATCGCTTGCCTGCTTCATTTAAAAGGGAGTTTTTTTTGTATTTGGCATTAGTATTATGCTGATTGACACATCTTAATGAATGCTGTTCATCAGTATTCAACCCCTACAGGGATAAGGGATTTTTTACAGGGATTTTGGTGGCTCATTCAGACCATATATGTATATATGGTCCATTATTTATATACACATATATATATATATATATATATATATATATATATAAAACCATATAACCATATATTGCAACCATATATTACTGTATATGGTTGCAAGTTCCGTAGTTACCAACATAGTTCAATGATTTAGTGTTTCCTGAAAGCATAGTTCAAAAGAACATACACAAACAGCATCGCAAACTTACATGGTTGGGGACCAGTGTTGGGGAAAGTTACTTTTAAATGTAATGCATTACAATATTGTGCTATTCCCAAAAAAAGGTAATTACTAATTATGTTACTTAGTTACTTTTTATGGAAAGTAATGCATTATGTTACATTAGAGTTACTTTTTAAATCTAGGCAGAGCTTGCTTGTTTGTTTTAATTTAAAAAGTTCTTATTTTACAAATGTAATAGCGCTTTGACACCAAAAGTGAAATGAATACGTCAGGCTGAAGGAAATGTAAATTCATGTCTGTACAGTAGAGGGTGCAGCTCAAACAAATTGCATGAAGAATATGAAACTGGAGGAGAAAGTTCAACACTATTCAGCAGTAACAAAAATGAAACACAAATGTGTAATTTTTGCTTAGTATGGTTGAATTGGATCATCGAAGGTCAGTAGCAAAGACATTGGTTAATAAAATGGGATTAAATACATTATTGTCAGACCTATGGACCTGTTTTGATGTGTTTTCTCTCTCATGTGCTCTGTCTGTGTCTGATTGTCATTTGGTTCAGGTGTGTCTCGTAATTATCCTCATTTGCTTTAGTACTGTCACGAATGCTGGAGCCAGGAACGAGGAGACACGGAGAATTCACAAACTGGGAGTCTTTAATCCATATAGGGAACATAGAACACGAGAAGACATTCATCTAGGGAACATAGAGCCCAAGACGACATTCAAAGACCGACAAACACTAACTGAAAGGACTGGGGCTTTTAAAGACGGGACAATCAAAGAACTAAGGAGACACACCTGGAGCAAATTAATACAATCAGACAGGGGAGAAACTGGGTCACAAGGAACACATGGGGAGCAAAAACTACAACAAAACAGTCCAGGGGCGTGACAAGTACTTAAGCCCAGTCAATTACGTTAATCATCGTCCAGTGTTAATGTGTATGCTGTGTTGTGCGTGTGATTCCTTTCTGCCTTCTGTGGATTTACTCCTCTTTTGGATTTATTAAAGACAGTTTGAATTATTATTCTTTTTTGTGTGCCTTTTGTACACTGCAACAAGTGACAATAATGATATTTGTCTTATTTAACATGTTGTTTTTGTGCTGGTGAGATGAGTAAATACATGTTCATATTTAGTCTAGAAATACAGTAAGCATCATGTTTACACAGCACGCACAACGCCTGGGACAGGAGAGATGCATGGGAAAACAAAGTAACCGGAGTTACTTATTTGAAAAAGTAACTCAGATATTTCCTTCTAACTTAAAAAGTAAAGCATTACTTAACTATAGTTACTTAAAAAAGTAATCTGATTACGTAACTCACATTACTTGTAATGTGTTACCCCCTCCCCCCCAATTCTGGTTGGGACAACAGCTCTTGACCTTCTCATGGTTAGAAGCATAGTTTGTTAATGTGGACTTGAATAAGCAAACTACTGTAACGTTTTTGTAGTGAGTAAGAGGGAGGTTGAAGGTTTCTGGAACAACAAAGTTTCATTTGTTCAGACCATAACTGGCATTTGTGAAACTAGAATTTGCTCTCCATTTGTTCTCTTTGCTATCTAGGGCAGATAGTTGAAATATCAAAGTGAAATTTGTGATGTTTTTCCTATGGGAATGTCCTTTCTTTCATTTTTTTTTTTGTTGTAAAAGTAGCTGTATAACATTACCGCTTGACACTGTAACACTGATCTAATCTTTAATCTCAATTTTCAGATTTAACAACAAACACTGAATTGTTGATGTCTTAACGGCATTGTTGACTTCATAAAGGCACATACCATCGCAATCTGATAACATGCTTTCATGGACTATTCCTTATCGTCAATATAAGTGATACATCATTATGTGATTGATGGTGATTGTCGTATCACTTAACACTGATATAAAGACTGTGGTATTCTTAGAAGTTTTTTTTTTTACGTTTTAGAAGTTTAATTTATTCCATCCTTGCCATTGAAAGATCTCACATTTCCTTTTATTAGTTCAGGACATCCTGTGAAATCAGACATTTGAGATCATCCTTTGTGGTGAATTAAGCTATTATCCCAAAATCATAGCTGCATGCAGAGACACAACCTCCCAGTGTTAAAAAAATGAGAGTGCAAAAACGGATCTTCTAGAAAGCAAGAATTTTCAGAATTCTGCTGATTTTGTGTGTGTGCGTGTGTGTGCGTGTGTGTGCGTGCGTGTGTGTGAAGGCTGGAACTCCTCAAGGTTCAATGTGCTCTCGGGTATCACTTTCTCCTCTGGCTCAGACTTGCCTCATTTTTCATATTGATGCAAACATGTGATTTATCCACAGCAAATGTAATTGTGAATGTGTCATATACCCCAAAGCACTGTGTTTTTAACACTGTTATAACACTTGAATGCAGAGATCATTTTTAGACTCACAAATATTACATTTTTCAATTTTGTATAACATTTAATCATAAAAGTTTGCACTTTTTACATTGACATTAAAGCTCATTTCCTCTTATACTCTTATTACTGAAATATGAAAAAAATATTCTCAGTACTTTAATGCTAAAAATTATAACTTGAATTGTCAAGTGTATTTGTTGAACAGAATTTAATTTATGCTCATTAAAAATACATCTTATGCTGGGTTGTTTCAACCCATCTTTGGGTCAAATATGGACTAACCCAGCTGTTGGGTTAAATTTTTACATTAAATTTTTAACCCAAAAGTTGGGTTAGTCCATATTTGACCCAAAGTTGGGTTGAAACAACCCAGCATTTTTTAGAGTGTATGATTTTCATTGTTGCAGTCTGCAGATTTAGCCATTTGAACTTTATGTATTCCGAATATTGCTATAACCCAATACTAAATTTATGAGGAATGTCTTCTGTTTGCAGGGACATGCTGCTTGAGGGGGGCTCAGCGGTGGACGCAGCCATCGCAGCTCTGCTCTGCACTAGTTTGGTCAACCCACAGAGCATGGGTTTGGGTGGAGGGGCCATCTTTACCATTATGGACAAAACAGGTATGTCTATGTATATGTATTGTAGTTGCGTAAAAAGCACTATATAATTAAATGTAAATTAGCATATTATAGTTGTTTTGGTCTTGTGATTGAGGTGATAAGTCTTTCGAACCAACATTTCTTTATTCCCCTTTATATGAACAATTCACAACGTCATTTACTTTATTTTTACTATGATTCATAATTCTACAAGTATAGTTTTCATCGGTACAGCTCATTGAGTTTCTCTAGAAATTTTATGGAAAGGTGGACTGACCTGTTAGTTTATTGTTTAAACAGTGTTCTTTAAAGAGACAAAGAAAAATATACATGACATAAATAAGGAGGATAGATAACGCTGTTTTGAAAAATTTAAATCTCCATCAGTTTACGGAGTCCTCTGTTTTTCAAGGCAAAGTGAATATCATCAGCTCAAGAGAAACAGTCCCAAAAGGTGTCCAAGCGGATCTGCTGAATAAGTGTCCGAAAACCTTTACATTTGCTACAGGTAAAGCTTTTCCACATGAAAGCAGGGTAAATTATTCCTCATTGGCCTCTCATTTAGACTTGAATTTAAAATCACCCATAAGTTCACCCAACATCATGTATTCAAGCTATGTCATTCCAACCCTACATTATTTTCTTTCTTCCATTAAAAACTGGTGATTTTTGTATTTTTTGCAGTTTAGCTGTATAAATCACCATTCAATTTCACTGTGTGAAAAACAAGTCTGGACATTCAGCTTTTGTGTCTCACGGAAGAAGGAAAATAATAAGTGGCATGAGTAAACGATGACATACAGGTGCATCTCAATAAATTAGAATGTCGTGGAAAAGTTCATTTATTTCAGTAATTCAACTCAAATTGTGAAACTTGTGTATTAAATAAATTCAGTGCACACAGACTGAAGTAGTTTAAGTCTTTGGTTCTTTTAATTGTGATGATTTTGGCTCACATTTAACAAAAACCCACCAATTCACTACCTCAACAAATTAGAATATGGTGACATGCCAATCAGCTAATCAACTCAAAACACCTGCAAAGGTTTCCTGAGCCTTCAAAATGGTCTCTCAGTTTGGTTCAGTAGGCTACACAATCATGGGGAAGACTGCTGATCTGACAGTTGTCCAGAAGACAATCATTGACACCCTTCACAACAAGGAGGGTAAGCCACAAACATTCATTGCCAAAGAAGCTGGCTGTTCACAGAGTGCTGTATCCAAGCATGTTAACAGAAAGTTGAGTGGAAGGAAAAAGTGTGGAAGAAAAAGATGCACAACCAACCGAGAGAACCGCAGCCTTATGAGAATTGTTGCCCAGTGGTCCAAAGTCCTCTTTTCAGATGAGAGCAAGTTTTGTATTTCATTTGGAAACCAAGGTCCTAGAGTCTGGAGGAAGGGTGGAGAAGCTCATAGCCCAAGTTGCTTGAAGTCCAGTGTTAAGTTTCCACAGTCTGTGATGATTTGAGGTGCAATGTAATCTGCTGGTGTTGGTCCATTGTGTTTTTTGAAAACCAAAGTCACTGCACCCGTTTATCAAGAAATTTTGGAGCACTTCATGCTTCCTTCTGCTGACCAGCTTTTTAAAGATGCTGATTTCATTTTCCAGCAGGATTTGGCACCTGCCCACACTGCCAAAAGCACCAAAAGTTGGTTAAATGACCATGGTGTTGGTGTGCTTGACTGGCCAGCAAACTCACCAGACCTGAACCCCATAGAGAATCTATGGGGTATTGTCAAGAGGAAAATGAGAAACAAGAGACCAAAAAATGCAGATGAGCTGAAGGCCACTGTCAAAGAAACCTGGGCTTCCATACCACCTCAGCAGTGCCACAAACTGATCACCGCCATGCCACGCCGAATTGAGGTAGTAATTAAAGCAAAAGGAGCCCCTACCTAGTATTGAGTACATATACAGTAAATGAGCATACTTTCCAGAAGGCCAACAATTCACTAAAAATGTTTTTTTATTGGTCTTATGAAGTATTCTAATTTGTTGAGATTGGTGGGTTTTTGTTAAATGTGAGCCAAAATCATCACAATTAAAAGAACCAAAGACTTAAACTACTTCAGTCTGTGTGCATTGAATTTATTTAATACACGAGTTTCACAATTTGAGTTGAATTACTCAAATAAATGAACTTTTCCACGACATTCTAATTTATTGAGATGCACCTGTATTTTTTTAAAGATTTCATAAACATGCCATTTGGAAATATAGAAGTACAATGGGACATTGTGCGTAGGATAGGGGAATTCTGTCTTAAGGGGAATTATGTACATAAGTGGACTTGTTTTGCTTGTTTCTTAGTCTTAAATGTACTTCCTGGACAGTTAAAATGTCATTTGGACAGTCACTATTGCCAAACATATTTACCCATAATGCCAGACTCAGCTAAATTCTACTGTTGACAAATTTTGTGAAGTTGCCTAAATGTTCACACGCTGTTCATGCATACAAATGCAACTCTAATTATGACTGTTTTTCTGTAATATTTTTACTTCCTAGATAAAAGAAATGAGTTTTTTTTTCCAAAAGCAGAAGTTTATGTAACTTGGATAAGAACGAAACTCACTGTGTTGTTCTTTGTAATGCAATAATGTCCACTGAAAACAAAAACTTTCTAAAACTGGAAATAATCTGATTTGGCAGTGTACAGTGTCCCTTTAAAAGGGCTTTTCTTTTTTGTTTTAGACCAGTATTACTCAAGACTTTAAATTTGCCTTTCCTTATTGTTCATACTTAAGATTAGGAATTTAAATAGATGTCTAACCCTAATATTAAACTTTGGCTCATAACTAACAGCCTAACAACACCCTGAAAAAATGCACAAAATACTGTAATTGATCTTCAGAAAATTAAAAAACCAAGTTAATATGTATTTTTTCAAAATGTGTAATGCATACAATACCTGATCAAACTGATCAAAAATTCTGTAAAAACAGTAATAAAGTGTAATATTATTACAATTTTAAAAGAGCTTTTCTGTTTGAATTTTAAATGCATTTTATTCCTGTGATGCAAATCAGAACTTTTGAACAATATTGTACTCCAGTAACTATTTTATGCTTTATATGTCCACGCGTCTAACAGGAAGTCACTGGATAGGTGTACCAGGAGAACTCCGTGGCTATGAAAAGGCTCATCAGTCGCATGGAAAGCTGCCCTGGGCCAAACTATTCGAGCCCTCCATCAAGCTGGCACGAGAGGGCTTCCCCATGCCAGCCTACCTCGCTTCTTTCTTGCAGCAAGATTTAATTAAAAAGCTGATTAATGGCACTGAACTCTGGTAATGTATCTTCTCCACACAAACACAAACACACTATCATGTACACTATTGTTTTGACTGACATCTCAATGTAATAGTTTATTTAAGGGCGCAAGTATGATGAACCTTGACGAGCATTCTTAACGATCAATGTCAAAGAAGTAGGTTATGACTTAGCCGCAGGCAAATTGCAAGAAATATAAGACCTCATTCATTGTTGTGCAATAAGAAACTTTCTGCTGCATGAATCAAAGCAACATTGAGTCTATCTCCAGTTTTCTATTAAATACCATTTTTGTCTATTGTAAAACATAATTTGCTAAGTTATACACTGTAACACACTAACTTTGTATTTATCAAACATGTCCCTGGACCACAAAACCAGTCATAAGTAGCACAGGTATTCGTAGCTAGCAATGGCCAAAAATACATTGTATAGGTCAAAATTATCGATTTTTCTTTTATGACAAAAATCATTAGGATATTAAGTAAAGATCATGTTCCATGAAGATATTTTGTAAATTTCCAACCGTAAATATAGCAACACTTAATTTTTGATCAGTAATATGCATTGCTAAGGACTTCATTTCGACAACTTTAAAGATGATTTTCTCAGTATTTAGATTTTTCTGCACCCTCAGATTCCAGATTTTCAAATAGTTGTATCTCAGCCAAATATTGCCCTATCCTAACAAACCATACATCAATGGAAAGCTTAATTATTCAGCTTTCAGATGATGGATAAATCTTAATTTCCAAAAATTGACCCTTATGACTGGTTTTGTGGTCTAGGGTCACAAATAATTCTGGAAAATATTGTTTTTAAACAAGAATATTAAACAGCACAAAATTCATCACTGCCATCTCACGCTAATAAATATTATGCAGTTATAATTATGCAGTTATTTTAAAATGTTAAAGTACTGGACACTATGACTTTTTAGGACTGTGTTTTTGATCAAATTAATGCAGCTCTGGTGAGCATTATTATATAAATATTATATATATATATATATATATATATCTCGATGAAATTACAGCATTTTATTCAGTAATATAGGCATTCTAAGAAATACTATGATGTTTAAGTTTATTTATTTTTTCATTGTTACTGTTTTGGGGTGAAATATGACCCAGACCTGTTCTTGGCAAGTTTCATCACATTTTGTTACACCTGGCTGGCTTATGTTACTTGAGTTGCTTTCTGTCTGGTTTTATAAGCTTAATTCTTTGTATAGTGAACTGTTCTACAAGGACAAGACAGTTCTTAGCCCAAGGGACACCCTCAGGTTCCCTCGGCTGGCAGAAACCATGGAAACGATCTCCAAAGAAGGAGCTGATGCCTTTTACACTGGAAAAATCGCCAAGGACTTGATACAGGATGTACAAGAGAGAAGTACGAACTGTTTGTATATAAACGGCAGTCGCTGTAATCAGAACAGATGTAGTGCTTCTGAAATGCAATGTTTTTTGGCAGGTGTGCTTGTTTACACAGTTTACTTTTGGTTTTTCCAGATGGACTGTTATCATTAGAAGATCTGAGCACTTTTCAGGTCAGAGTCAGTGAAGCGTGGTCAGTCCAACTTGGTGATTACAAGATGCACTTCCCTCCTCCACCAGCAGGGGGAGCAATACTCAGCTTTATCCTCAAACTAATGCATGGTAGGAGTAGATCACAAAAGAAAGACTATCAACTTTGCCTGCTATACTGAAGCAGTTCTTATAAGTATTAAACCTCCCTTTGATTTCCTCAGGATTCAGGCTTTCTCCAGCTTCGAACCAAGGGGACCAGAAAACTTTGAATTTGCATCGGTTCCTTGAGGCGGTTAAGTTTGCGAACGGACACAAGCACAACCTCAAAGACCCCTACTTCAACTCCAGAAAAAATGTATGGATACAGCTTCATTTAACATACTGTGGTGCTTGGGTTTATGTTAAAATCAAAATGGCATGATTTTCTGTCTGGAACATTCATTTAAAAATTACACAACAGCAGAGATTCTCCTGTGCTTCATTTACTTATATTTGCTATTTTTGGCAGTAGTAAGCATAATATCACTAGATGTCAAGTGCAGGGTTGAGTAAATACTATGAAAGGCCGGATGTTATTTCTCATGAAGGCCACACAAATGCAAGCAATTAATGTTTGAAATGAAATCAAAATATTTGTTAACAAAGCATGCATTCAAAGAGATTTGATTTCATTTAGAAACATAATTAATAATTCCATGCCTGGCAAAAAAAACAAAAAATGCAAATAATGATCAGACTAAACTGAATTAATTTGTCTGGGAAGTATACTTGATTTATTCATGTTTTTCTTGTGCACGGTGAATGCAGATGGAGAACATCAAAGATGAGAAGTTCATTGAGCTTATCAGGGCTTTGATCACTGATGGCTCCACACACAAGGCCTCTTACTACAACATCACGCCGTCGGTCGACCGCTTTGGCACTACGCATGTTTCAGTGTTGGCAGCAGATGGCACTGCTGTGTCAGTCACCAGCACCATCAACCACATGTGAGACACATTTACAGCATATGCTCAGCAGAGATCCTAATTGTGTTTCAAGATTTAAAGGGATAGTATGTGAATACACACACACACACACACACAACTGCAGTGGCTATTTGCACTAAATGTAAATAGCAATAGAACAATTAGATGCTATTTACGCTAAGTGCAAATAGCTATAGATTTTATTTACACTATGTTAAAATATCAAGATTTTCTGCTATTTATACTACTTATTGGAAATAGTGGCAATTATCTGCACCTCAGTATACTATAGTACATTATAAAACAGGATGCAATAATAACGTATTGAGTGCAAATTATAATTTTAATTCAAATTATTAAATGGATGTCACCTTATTGGGACTAAAATGCCCTCCCTACACATACCCTAACCCAGGGGTGTCAAACTCAGTTCCTGGAGGGCCGCAGCCCTGCAGAGTTTAGTTCCAACCCTGCTCCAACACACAAACCATGCAGTTTACAAATAAGCCTAAATGACTTGATTAGCTGGATCAGGTGTGTTTAATTAGGGTTGCATCTAAACTCTGCAGGGCTCTGGCCCTCCAGGAACTGAGTTTGACACCCCTGCCCTAACCCTACCCGATACTACATTTAATAAAACTTTTTGATTATGTTCCTTAATTTTTTATTGAAAATAAATGCCTTTGCGATGTGATATTAGATTTAAAAAGGGAGAAAAAAAAAGTTCTGCAAAAGGCGGATTCGAACTCGGGTCGATCGCGTCAAAAAGACAATGAATGGCACGCGCTTAATAATCTACACCACTGGAGCTGTGTTTAACAATTGTGTCTTGTAGTGTTGACTAGCCCAACCACGTGCTGGTGGGCAGAGTTAGTATAAATAGCCTCTGCCAAAAAGGCGGGCTATTTGTACTTAGTGTAAATAGACACTCCGTTTTAGATATCCTGTAATATTTTTACAAATAAACAATATTATTAATAAGAATATTACAAATTCATTATTATTATAAATTAAATAATAAATCCTCTTAATATTTATGAAAACTAATATTTTTAAATCTTATGTCTTCAGGTTTGGGTCAACTGTTTTCTCTCCTAAAACGGGTATCATCCTCAACAACGAGCTAGCTGACTTCTGCGGCCGAGCAGATTCTGTCACACCAGGTGAAGATCCTTCGCCAAATATATCTTCTTACATTTTGCATGTCTTGAAACTTCTTGTCACCATATTGTCTGTTTTTTTCCCCTCTCCAGGCGAGCAGCCTCCCTCCTCCATGGCTCCTACCATCCTGCAGTCCCAGGAGAAGACTGTAGTGATTGGTGGATCAGGAGGAAGTTTTATCACCACAGCCATGGCCCTGGTGAGTCAAACTCCATTTGAAATAAGTTATTGGGGTTATCAGTGTTCAGCCTATTTTATGAAGTACACAGCCTTAGCTGACCAGCACTAAATATTTTTCCTCTACTGCACCTACTAACAATTTTCATACTTCTAATTTTGTAGTCATTTAAAGTTATTGTAGTAACTGTTTATTGAATTTTTTTTATCCTTATTATTTTTATCAACTATTTTTTTTCCAACCTAATGTCTATTTTCTCTGTATTGGATGTTCATGGTCTTACTGTCTAAAAAATGTTTATCTTTATCAAAATAATAACTATTTGCTCCACCTCTATATACCTGAAAATTCTGTTTCTCCCAGAAAATCATCAGAATACAGTCAGTATTGACTTCAAAATCATATTTTTCTTAAAGCACTTGCATATATTTTCCAGTAAAAAAAAAAATTAACTTGAGCTATAAAATTGTCTTAGTTCTCCATTTACATTCTATAAACACATTTCATATGTGTGCTAAAATGATTGTCTGTGGTTGTTGACAGCATCTGACAGATGCAGTATGGAGATGTCCTGCCGAAAAGAACCTAATTTATTTTCATTGTTAGGCTATTCTTGGCATTTTAATCAACTATTTAAACTATTATTTTGATTATATTTTATTTTCCAACATAATATCAATTTTTTTTCCTTTTTTATTTCATGTCCATGGTCTTACAATCTAAAAAAATGGTTTTGTAATCTTTCAGCAAAATATAATAATTTGCTCCACCTCGTTTCATTCTTTTTAACTCTGAAAAAAAGTCTGAATACAGTCAGTATTAACTTTAACATGATATTTTTCTTAAAGCACTTTCATGATTTCTCCAGTAAAAAATGTTACTTGAGCTATAAAATGTCTCAGTCATCCATTTACAGTCTATAAACACATTTCATACAGTATGTGCACTGAAAGATGCATTAAAAATTATTTTCTGGGGTAGTCGACAGCATGCCACAGATGCAGTACAGTGATATCCTGATGTAAAGAACCTAATTTTGTCTAATTGTTGTACTAAAATTTGTATCAAAACATTAAATATAAAATTATCTGCATTAAAAACTATTGTATGCGGTAGTTGACAGCATGCCACAGATGCAGTACAGAGATGTCCTGCCAAAAATAACCTGACAAACCCTCTTTAATGAATATCCTCTTGTTATTTTCCTATTTCAGTCCATTATGAACCACTTGTGGTTTGGGATGAACCTTAAAGAATCTATCGCTGCTAAAATAGTATTTGTGGACTCCAGCAACAATGTTCTATTTGAGCGTGGATACGACAAGGTAAGTCCTTTGGAATGTAGGTCCGCTCTAATATTATGAGGTTACCATGAATCACAATCCCATAATCCCATGTTGACAGTGTGGCCGTATTGAATGTATTTGCTCTTAATGTCCCCAGTCACTGATTATAATCATCATTTTATAAAACAGGTAATCAAAAGTGACTTAAGTAGTAACGTTTTGTTCTTTTCTTCTTCTCAGTCTTCTATCAATGCAATGCAAAAGATAGGACACATCGTGAAGAACAGCACGTACCCATTTTTTAATGTGGTCAACGGCATCTCGAAAGAAGGACAGTGCATCAGTGCCGTATCTGACGCCAGGAAGCACGGCGGGTCAGCGGGATACTGACCCTGCCTCTGTTTGCGCCGTCAGCTGTTAGAGACTGGTGTGGTGATTCATCAGGCCTGGGAGGAAGTGAGGGTGGAAACAAAGGGTCAGCGCTCCCTTCTAGCGAAGCCTGTAGACACCATAAATTCAAATATGGGGTGATTGTGCACAATGGTGTGCATTTGTCCGTCCATGTCCACTTTTGTTGGACTATATCAAACGAAAGTTACAGTAAGATTTGAGTGCATGTAAATATGTTTTGTATGTCAGGGAGACATGGGCTAATTGTCACACAGAGGAAGGGTTGCATCTCAATAACCACACTGGTATTCATTTAGGAAAGAGTAAACTATATAATGAAGGTAGATTTTATCTGATAGGCTGAAGTGTATTAGTAGGACATTTTTTTGACCATAAATGTCAGGTTGCACATGGTATAGAGTGCTGCAGCGATGATGTATTTTTGTAGGCCAACCCAGAAAGCCTCGACAGAAACCCGTATGTATGTTTTTATTTAAAAAAAAAAAAAACCTTTTTCCTGAAAGTTTGCAAGAGCATGATTAGAAACACAACAAGGCTGTAAAAGATGAGATTTCCTGTTCAGTGTGATGACGTTTAATGTCCCTGACAATGTCTGTAGTCCCATTTAGCCACTTAAGTGATGTATTTTATGTCATAGTATAAAACATGAAAATATCTTGAGTTTGTGTTCACCACAGGCCTTATTTCTGGCATATAACCACAAACTCATTAAAAAGAACATTGACAATGAAAATGCTAAATCGTTTCCAGGTACTGGTCTACAAAAATACACCATCCCAGCAGCACTCCCAGCAGTTTCTGTAATTTTTTTTTTTTAATAAGCTGTATTTTTTTTCCTGGCCAGTAATTATGGAAATGTCAAGTAACCTTTTTTGTAGCCAAATCTTTTAGCTATGTGCAAAAACTGTCATCATAGCCATTTTCAGATTATGTACAAAGAAGCACTTAACATCATCCAGCACTATTTCATGAGAGCTAATAGCGATTAACTTGAGGTCAATGTTTCTAAATGCATCTTACTGAATCTATTCCATTTTTAAAGCTGTTACTGTAAATGTTGGGAAAAACTGTTTTATAAGAAAATCTAAATGTGAATGTCAACAAACTGAATGAGATACTGCAATTACGAAATCATTTTAGCAATTATAGTTTTATTACTTGTGAATATGTTCTAGTTTTCATATGCACTTTTTATATTTTCCATAATGATATTTTGATAAACAGCATCATATATTGGTTGAACTTAAATCATAAATATTTTCTACTTTTCTACTATTTTTATATTGTTTATTGGAGCTGTTCAGACATTGAAGTTGACGGATATTCAGCATAACCTGATGCACCAGAGGACTACAGAATATATTAACGGAATCGCATTTAAGTGCATTTCAAATCTTTTTGTTTCAAACATCACAATAAATCCTTTCTAATGTCTTTAAATTAGTCTTTTGTTTGACTTTTATTATTTCATAAAATGGTTCAGTTTGAGCATTAGCCCTCGCTGTCCGTTGTCCAAGCTCAAATGAGACCATGCATAAATCATAAAGACTGGAGAAGTTATAGTCTACAAAGCATAATGTGATTAAATTCAATTTTATGTGTGTTCACAGTGAGCTGAATGCAAACGGCTTTCCCTCGGAGGGAAAAGATATGCATTATTAAAACATGCAAATGATCCTCATTCACGCGACTCCCACAACAGGGACACAGAGGGATGAATTCGTTCTCTTTTTGTTCTTTATACACGGGTTAATCACAGATCATAACTCTTAGCTCACTTTTTGATGTTTCTTGCACAAAACAGTCATATTTTAGTTTTTCGTGAGTGTAGCACTGTATTTTCATTTTTGACAGGAATTTTTAAAAAGAGGCTGTGAGAAATTATACAACAGTGTTAGTCTATTATTTAACAGCATACCGAAAGTTGCATAAAACAGTTTTTAAAGTTAGAAAGTGAGTTATGAAAATATGTAGCACTGATAGCACCTGCTAATGAAAACTGTAAATATATCCATCACAGCCTTGTTTTCATTGATGTTAAATTCAGTACAGCTTCTAACCTTAATTCAGTCTATGAAAGTGCAAAAATGGCACATTTCCCAAACCAGTTGAGCACATGCATTAGTTGCTGTATGTTAATGTGCTGAGGTGACATCACAACTAGTTTGATAAGGTGTAGTGTTGTTATGGTACTGTAATTTGAATTAGCACAATATGGACTTTCAAACAAATCTGAAAACAAATTTCCCCACATTGATTTTGTTATAGGTTCAGAAAGATTCTTGGTTTGAAAGAGACTTCTGTGTAAACCGTGCGCACCATACATCATTACATTGTTGATAATAGACAATGGACCTTTTTTGCCGGCAAAATTTTGCCTAAATTTGCATTCAGGATGAGGTGAACCTTTAAACTCAATATTATTTGCCATAACCTTGCAGTTTGTTGACTGGATGTGAATGCAGCAGATACAAGCTGTCTTCAACCGCCATAAAATCATTAGCAAACCGATGTCTGAACCTGCCGCCTGGGTCTGTATAGTCTCAAACGGTGTTCCACCTCAAAAATTAGACTAAAAGTCTGGGCTGTGCTCTGAGCTAAATGGTGGTGCCGTTGTAGCAACGAGTGCCACGTGATAGGGCTTTATTGTCAGCCCCTATGGGAGGGCCGGGAACAGTGAAAGAGCCTGACCTTTTCCTAGCAGCACGAACCCAACAGCTCTCAAAGCCACCTGACGGGAACAAACGCCCCCGAAAAGCACAAGACAATGCTAAAATATTGGCAAATGAAGAAGCAGGGACTGTGCTCAAAATATGTCTGTGTACTTACATAGAGTTTGCTACATGAAAACATGATCTAAACAGACTTCACAACGTGACCTTTAATAACAGCTATGATATGAGCCGCTATAATAACGACAAGCTTTGAACTTCTGTTTAAAGTGCAAATCAGCTTTCCTTTCTGGAGCGCAGAGGCTGAAATATCCTGCGTCTGGTCTCAAAACTGTGAGTTACTGAAATAAATAGGTCACAGAGGCCACAAAAATGGAGACATTTTAGCATCAGATGGCTGTGAACTAGAAAAATGCATACTAGTTTATTTGGTGTTAGCTATGTTTGACCAAAGTGATATTAGTGACCGGATGCTATAATAGCATCAGGCATGGTTAGCATAAGAATTAGTATCTGCAGGTACACCACGTCCAAAAATAATTCAAGGGCACATATTCTGCACCTTTGTAGCAGTTTATATTTTAAGCATTTTTTTTTCCCAGAAAATCCACAATGTCCACATGTATAATATGTTTATAACATATTTTATTTCATTCTTACATGTTTTTGGTTTGGCACACATTACTTTTATTTATTTATTTATACATTTATACAGTACATACATACATACACTGGGGAAAACATGAATGATTTACTCTTACAATAAAAACTTTATTGTATGTACTCTTACAATAAAAATTTTAATGTATTAATGTATGCATTTAACATTAATAAATTAATGTTAAATGCATTATGTTTAGTAATGAACTATGCCACTCCAAAGTCTCATTGTGCTGCACATTTTTTACATTTTCACAAACCAGTCAGAAAAAGCTTTGGTATTCAGAATATTTTAATTTAGTGAAACAATTTTGAAATTGTATTTGTAATAGTTCTTCTAATAAAAATTCCAGCATTTGGAGTCCATTTTATTTAGCCACTTACACAACCTTACAGCTACCATTTTAGGTGAGGGAAATGATTAATAATTTTAATGATTCATTTTAATAATTTTTTTTTAATAATAACAACTAATAATTCAAAACATGGTTTTGTACACTGTATACTTGGAATTTTGGTAAAATTGTTGGATGTGCCATATAGAAAATACATGTTAGATTAAAAATGCAACTCTGAGTCACAGGCAACAAATTATATACAGTTTGTTAGACTGAAGGGATACTCCACCCAAAAATGTGGTCATTATTTATGTCACCCTCATGTCGTGCCAAACCTGTATGCATTTCTTTTTGTGGAAAAAAATTAAGATATTTGGAAGAATGCTGGAAAACAAATGGTTTCGGGTCCCACTGACTTCCACTGTGTGGACAAAAATGACTATGAAAGTCAATGGAACCTGAAACTGTTCGGTTACCAACATTCTTCAAAATATCTTCATTTGTGTTCCACAGAAGAAAGAAAGCCATACAGGTTTGGAATGACTAAACTGTTATTTTTGGGTGGACTCTTCCTTTAATTTAATACACTGTACATACACTTTATTAGTTACTTTCTAGTCCAGTACAATTTTGAAAGTTTAATTAAGGACTGTTTATGTGATTTTTCTCTGTCCCCCACAACTTCAGCATTAATGATGCTGCTTGATGTCAGGCCGGTGCCTGTGGGTAGGACCACATACTCGTGGGACATTAAAACAAGCATTTCAACTCTTGTTCACGCTTCAGCTCTTATTAGAAGCTTGATTAAAACTTCCTCCCCTGAGACGCTCCTGCTAAGTCTTGCAAAAATGTTCTCTTGCCAGGATGTAAATCTCAGTATGGACAGAAGTCACGCAAGAAAGTTCAGAATGGCCATCACAACACGGTTTATTAGCAGAAATAAATACCACTCAGCAGTAACAAGATCTGTAGAGATTTTGACGAACGAAAGTTGTCGGAAGAAACAGCTGAAGAAAGATGGTGCATTTCTATTGTAAGTGTATTTGTGTTTTATTCCTCATTCACTGAAAATGGAGTGTGCAGAGATCAACATTTCCAGAGCTTTTGATTGTCCAGAGCTGATTCGCCTGTATCTCTGATGGAGGCACTTGGTTGTTTCAGAGCAGCATGAGGGGAAAGTGTCCTTGGGGTCTCAAAGTAGCATCTCCATTGCCTCCAGCTGGACCGGAGACATGGATCGCTGAGTCGGATGTCAGTACCCAGCTGCATATCCTCCCTTACGGGGGTCTGACTCAGCGCTGAGGCCAGCACTGTACCGCACCACGGCCTGAACCACTGCGCCCATGGACTTCAGCACCTCTATTATATGGTTCTTCGCAGCAAGACCCTCCAAAATGGCCTGTGGGTTGATAGTGAGTGGGTTGTGCATAGCCAAAACCACATGTGTATTCAGAACAACCAAAGAAAATATCAAGAAAATATCCGGGTGATGTTTCACTCCAACATTAAAAGAATCTGTGGTTACAATAATTTTATTTTAGGGCAAAATGTGACCACAGATAAGTGGTTACACTCAAAAACGCTCACATGCATTGTAAAAAATGTAATTTTACTAGTAAAAATGTGGTAAAAAAAATAAATAAATGTTTCACTCCAACATTAATAAAAACCGTGGTTACAAAAATGTAATTTTAGGGCAAAATGTGACCACAGATAAGTCGTTACACTCAAAAACACTCACCTACACTGTAAACAAAATGTAATTTTACTGGTAAAAATGCAGGGGAAAAAACTGTTAATTGGTTTTCTTACTATATACAGAGAAAAAACGGTAATAAATGTAACTACATTTAAATACTGTTAAATTTACAGTGAAAAAAAAACAAATTGACATTTCTAAAAGTCCCTGTGTGACAGCTCACATTAGATGTTTTTTTCATTGAACCAACTGTTTATTCTTAGTTTATTGATTTGCATGTTTATTGCATTATTTTAGTGTTGTGTGTTACCAAGATGGTGTTTTGGATTTGTGTGTATAACTTGTGTGTATATTATTATTCTTCTGTATGTAATGATATTCTATATATTAATATTAACCTCAGCTTGTGGAAAAGCTACTTGTATTGAACTTTGATTCATCATGTGGATTTCTCATTACCACCTGTGTTTTTATGGTGGTTGTCAGCGTATTATAAAGGTACAAAACAGATTTTAGTACTTCAGTAGATTCATATATTAACATTATAGCAGTTAATGAAATATGTTTTGTTTTTTTTACTGTAAATTTACATTCAGTCCAGTAAAGTTTTGGCAACCACATCTGCCATTTTTTACCATAAATTTAATGTTTGTTTCTTTCTTTTGTTTCTTTTTTACAGTGTACAGCACAGAGGAGATGCACAGTTTATGTTGTACATTATTTCAGTCATATATCTAGTATTACTGTTTAAAATGACACCTGTATACATTGCTACACCCACCTTGTCGAAGTCAGGCTCTACTTGTGTGGTGTTTGGACTGAGCTGATTGTGAATTCTTGGGTCTACGATCGCTTTCTTCAAGTCATAGTCAAAGAACAGTGCATTTAAGATCACCTGCGCAGAAGATGTCAGTTATGTATGAGTTAATAAGGTCTGAACTATGCCCAGCACAACTATCTAGACTAAAATAAAATGGAAGTGCACCTTGGCCACTGCCGTGGTGATCTTTGTTCCACCAGAGGCTCCAACCACCATTTTAACCTTATTGTTTTTGTCTAGCAGGATGGCGGGACACATAGAAGACATGGGCCTTTTATCTGAGCAAAGATGAGAAGCAACAGAGTTAACAAACAATTAAAGCTAAATTTTCAAAGATACACTCAAGTTCATGGCTGTGTTTTGAAATTATGTACCAGCATAATGCATACTGCATAGTATACAAAAAAATTGAAACAGCATAATGTAATGGTAACAATTGTGTGCCATTCATCTCAGAAATAAGCATGGTTATTTTGCACTTTTAATCCAATTCTGATCTTTTGAACTCACTTGAAAAAAATAGATTTATTAAATGTATTTATTTATAATTATTGCTATTCTTCTATTTATTATTGTTATAATAAGTATTATATTTGATATTTCTATTAATATATTTGGTTATATAAGTTTAAATTACTGATTTGATATTAGTTAATAGTAAAAATGGTAATATATGTTAAGAATATCTCACCTTTAGCAGATATTCTTAACATATATAACGATTTTTACTCTTAACTAATATTGTGTTTTTATCATATTGATGTTACAGTAATTTTACCACATGTAATGATGTTAAGAAAACATTGTGCATTAAACTGAATGTAAAGTATGGCCTCATGTGGCTTATAGTATACATACTACAAAAATATGTTATTGCCCAATAGTTGTTATCATGTTTTCTCACGTGGGACAATGAAGTTGTTGGGAGAAGGAGGAACTCCAAAGTTATTGGTGATCAAGGGAGAACTGAAGTCATCCATCTCGTTGTTCAGTATAATTCCAGTTGAATTTGACATAAACTTGGAGCCAAAACTGGGAGAATAAAAAGAATATGATGTAATTTACAAATATTATTATTAAATGAATAAGTAAATTAGAAGCTGGTTTTCCTGAAAAGTGTAAACGCTCTGACTAAATAATGACAGATGTTTGAGATGGCAAACGCTCGCTCACAATAGGTTGATGGTGCTGGTGGCGGAGACCGCGCTGCCGTCTTCTGCCACCACTGACACGTGTGATGTGCCATGATCGTCGGGAAGGTAGAACTCGGGTTCATAGTAACTCTCTTGCTGAGTCGTATTATCTGTGATCTTCTGGAGTATCATGTCAGCGTAGTCCTTCGAGGTAATGTTCTGGATGAACTGTCAGTGAGAAAGAGGAGGAGGTAAAGCAGATCATTATTGCGGCCCTGCTGGTGGCACAATAATCTACAGCTTGAAAGAACAGCTGATCAAAAGGGCGAACGCACAATGAGCCGTACAATAGTGCACTATTTTCATGCTCTGTGATTAGTGTGAGATACAGCACTCCAGTTTCAGTAATGGCTTTGATCTCAGCTGACGAACATATGCCTGTGTAAATGTGAACGGCTGCTGAAGATACATGTGAGCATTTTTACATTAAGATAATGCATGTTGGTTGAAGTTTAGAGATATTCTACTGAAAAAAGGTCATTTAAGGGAATAGTTCACCCAAAAATTTAAATTCTGTTCTCACCTTCAAGTCATTTCTAACTTGTATGACTTTTGCAGAACACAAAGGAAGATATTTTGAAGAATGTTTCAACTGTTTTTGGCCACATAATATCAATCCAGTCCAAAATGGTGTTGTTAATGTTAACTAAAACTAAACTCATTAAAAATTAGCTTTGATCATTGAAATAAAGCTGAAATAATATATAAAAATAAAAATGAAAAAATGTTGCCTTAACTTAAGACTTAATGTTGTATTGGCAACAAATCAAATAAAATAAAATAAAGTTCTAAAATTACTAAAACTGAAATTAAATAAAATAAATTATATAGAAATATCAAAAATAAAAATGGCATGATACAGGAAAAAAGGAAGACAAAACAGGCATGATACAAAATATCTTTGTGTTCTGCAGAAGAACGTAAATCATATAGGTTAGGAATGAGATGAGGATGAGTAAATGATGACAGAATTTTTATTTTTCCTTTTATTTATTTTTTTTTTTGAATGAATGAATTATTGCTTTCATTAAAACTTACACTGGAGATGTTGAGAAATTCTGGATCCCCCAAAACGCTCCTCTTGGCATACGCAAAGCGGAACGTCTCTACTATGCGATGATAGGTGAGGGTTTTATTTTCAGTGGTGGAGACACTGTCTGAACTGAAGTTGTAACCTGAGGAAAGAGAATGAGAGCTCAGTTAGATTCGCTACATTCTGTGATTACTCAACCATGCTAACTGTTGTCATAAAAATGGCTAGAACTGCCAATCATCAAGATGACTGCCATAGAAAGGTCCTCAGAAGCCTTTTTACTCCGAAGTTTTAGTTGAACTTTTGTCTAGTATTTTTTACCTTTTATTACTTGTTCAGAGAACATTCAAATGTAACATGATGTTTGCTAAATGATACAATGGAATGTTCACTTAATGTTCGCACAACAACAAAAAAAAAGTTCCAAAAACTGGACATTATAAACATTCTGAGAACATTCAGAAATAACATTTTGATAACATAATGGGAATGTTAGCAAAACGTTCTTAGTACTTTTTTTTTTGTTAGCTGGGTAAACAATATGTGGTTATTTATTGTGACATCAGTGAAGCCAAATGAAATTGTTTTTCTCTTTCATCTAATCAAATCTGAATATGCAGAAGCACAAATGGGATTATTATGGAAAATTTCAGTTCTTAAAGCCTGAAAATGCTGCAGAACATTCTGCAAAACATCTCATTTGTGTTCCACTAAAGTAAGTCAGTCGTATGGGTTAGAAAATGACATGAGAGTGAGTAAATGGCTACATCATTTTCACTTTTAGGTCAACTATTATTTTACTGTTGGACAACTGACTCTGACAACTGAAACTGTCTGAAAACTTCTCAAATTGTCTCAACCATTCAAGCCAGACCCGTCTATTTGAAATAATTGAACAATTATGAATGATTCGCCATGGAAGATGTTTCAAAACGACTGAATAAATCAAGCTATATTGTGAAAAAAAAACAAGTGCTAACAGTGTTTATCGACAGCCGTGCCCTGTCTGGCAGCAACTTAATGACTAAGTATCTCATCAGTAAAGCTACAGAGTGGGTGTATGAAAAAGACCAAGATACAGAGCCGTGGAGAGCGTCCAGCTCACCGCAAGAAAGCAAAGCTGATGAATCTCAGATGACAGGCTGCTTCAGTGTATCCCCTACTGGTGGAACCCCAAGGAAAGGGTCGTAACACGCTGACTGCATGGATTTTTCCATGCTTGGTTTGTGTCCAATTAGTGGCAAACAGCCCACGTTAGAGTTGGTGTGGGAGACAGGAGCGAAGCGTGGAGGGATTTTAAGGGCTTGAAGCAAAGAAAAGTTGGGATGTTCTGAAGTCACTGTTCGATATGAGGAAACAGTTAAGAACATTAAAGATTGACTAATGGTCATCCTGTAATCAGTAATCAGATGCTTCCTCGTGCTGCTAAAAACACCAAATTTTCATGCTGATCCACGTTGGTTTATATGGAAACTTGTTTTCAACACAGAGAAAGGTCGATTGACTAATACATTGCTCATTAAAAAATGTAAACAAATATAATAATAAACATTATATCATAACATGACATAACATTATACAACATAATAAGCATGTGTGCATCAAAACTTTAAAATACAGTCAGGAAAAATTTGTATGCGACAATGAACACAGCACGAGCCGTTATGTCTAATTTGCGAACAAATGACTCTTATGAACAGATTCTTTTGAAAGTCTTAAGAAACAATCTTGAACTCGCTAGCGAGTGAATCAGTGCCGAATCAGAACAGCGAGTCATTTTTCGGAAATGTCCAACTCGAATGAACAATAAACCTACTATACAGACTTATATTTAAAAAGCTTTCCTGTAGCTCAAATAGTAGAGCATAGCGCTAGCAACGCCAAGATCGTGGGTTCGATTCCCAGGGAAAGCAAGAGCTGATCAAATGTAAAAACTGTAACTTGAATGCTATGTAAGTCGCTTTGGATAAAAGCGTCTGCTAAATGCATAAATGTAAATGTAAATGTAAATATTTACTGGCTGGTTGTTAAAATCGCTAAAATCGATATTGAGTTTGGGTCAGGGTAGTAAAACTAAAACCATAAAGAAAACATTTTTGTTACTTGAAATAAAATAAACATAACTGAAATAAATAAATAAATAAATAAAAAAAACGAATATTTTTTCAGCTAGTTGACAAGGCAATTTTTTTCATTTCTAAAACTGAAATAAAAATAATAAAAAATATACAGACATTTAAAATAATAAAATAATAAAAATGACAAGAAATACAACTAAATTATAAAAACATAACTAAAATTAAAACGAAAATGGAAAATATAGAAATAAAAAAAAAACTATAATGGTATCCCAAAAACCAATTTGTGTTTTTTTTTCTAGTGGGCAGAAATATTCTTTCAAAAAAAAAATATTTAGAAAAACACCTTAGTTTACCCTATATTATTTAAATTGCAGGCTATACATTAAATGCCCCTATATATAAAAGCGATTTCAAACATAGTGACCATTGGTGGCAATGGTTCTACGATCTAGTTAGGGTTACGATGCTTTTGGGAAAGGCAGCCCTGGATAGGCTGTGCAGTGAGTGAACTCTGTACCTACCGCTCAGGATGTTGAGTATCAGTGTGAGGACTGGGCCGCTGGCAGGTGCGTTTGGTGTCACCATTGTGTATTCACCCACAGTGGCAGTGAGGGGGGAATCATCCAACAAGGCCTTGTAATCTCTCAAGTCCTCCAGAGTTATAATCCCGTCTGCAACACACATGACACAGACGCCCGTATGACGCATGATGCTTAGCAACTTAATGAGATCAAACCTACTGAGTTATTGATTTAGTCATTAACAACCAATTGTGTGTTATCCTTCAACACCTCGGCCTCGGTGGACTATTGACAGCACTGCAGGAATTAGTGGGATGTAAAATATTTGGAAATCAATGAACCACAACACATCAGCCACAACAGAAACCTAGAAACTGCACAATTTAGCTTCTTTAACTCACTAATATGGGCAGTCAAGTACATCTGACAGGAAATAAAAAATGTGGCTCTATGCTTATAGTGGTTTACTAGCAGAATGTATTCCTGGATCAAGATTTTGAGTTAAGGCTTGAGACTAAAGAAGAAGATTCATGAAACCTTTTAGGGTTAGCTCCGGGGATTTGAGACATTTAAATATTATGATATTTTTAATTAATACAGACCATATTTGTGCAGTTTGTGCTTCAAAAATAAATAAAATCATATTTTTATATTATTTGCATTTTATCCATGCAGATTAAACTAACTTTAATCCATTTAAACATATATAAACTACATTGTAATAAAAATTTACATTTTATCTATATGCATTGTGCATAAGAACTGAAATTTAAACATATCGTATGTTTATGTATACTGTGCGCATAAAAACAGAAAGATATGTTTTTTTTATTTGTTGCTGTTCACATAGTTCACATACAAAGTCCTCTGGGGTACAGTTTGAAAACCCCTGGGCTAAATCACGTCATCCAACCACCCTTTTGATTTATCCCAAGATTATGAGTTATTAATATACCAAATAATAGAATAGACATATGTGTGAATAAAAACCTGCAGCTTGGATGTCCCTCACAAGGTTCTCAGCAAGCTGTCCACTGTAGAAAGCATCAGGCCCATTCTCTGCAATGAACTCATAAGTGTCAGCCAGTTTTGTGAAGGTGATTGTGTCATTTTCCTGTAGGATGTTGCCGGTGGAATCACAGAACACAGAACTAAGGAACCGAACCGAAAATGTTAGTGCATAAACGCAGTGGCTAAAAGTGGATATACCATATTACAAATTACATTATATAAATGCTTTTATAATATAAAACCCCCTAATATCACCCCACTGTCATATCAAAGACAAATTACTTTGTGCACCTTGTTAAAAGTATATTTATTTTTTAATGCTTAACATCTTGGCTGAAAATATCCACGTGTGCTCACCATAACATCTTATCACCCGTAATGATGTTTCTGTTTGAGTTAATGGCACTTGCCAAAGCTCTGCCAACAGGAAAGCCCTTTCTGGCCAGTTGTATGCTTGGTAAAAACAGCTCTTTCCATGGAAGCTTGCCATGCCGTTTATGGGCCATTTCATACCCCCGAATCTCTCCAGGAACAGCGATGGACAAACCACCTGTGGATGAATTTTTTAAACACTTTACTCCATGTTTTATTATCTAAAACTAACAACAGCGACCATGTGTACAATGAACTGAGATGCAGTTTTACAGTTTTCCTGGAAATGTCCTATATTAACCATATGTAGAGCCTGATGTACTGTGAGTTATTGATTGTTAAAATTGCGTTGGTAGCTTTTGATGCTTATCTCTCCATGCTGGCACAGTATCACGAGGCCACTCATCGTGTAAATCCCGTTTCACTAATGATTTTCCCAGTTAATGTAATGTAGTTAATAGATACCTTTCTGGGACAGGTCTGTACTATTTCCAAACATGTCTCTGGTTGCGTTTGCAGGGGCTGTCTCACGTGCATTGATGGTTTCGACTTTTCCTGTGAAATCAAATAAATAATCTATAAATATAAAGAAATCCAAAAATATAAATATTAAATATTTATTATTTTTATTATATAATTATAAAAAAGAAATAAGTAATATAAAATAGATTAAACTATTAAAATGTGTATAAACTCTTCATATACACACAGACACATTTTAACATTTATATTATTTACAATTATTTACATTTTATTTATACAGTGTGCATAAAAACTAAAAAATAAAAGTTGCAAATATAATATAAAAATGCAATAGTTTTAAGACAAAAGTTGCAAATATTATTAAAAATAAATTATATTAAATATTAAAAATAAAAAAATAAAATTATAAAAATAGATCCTTAAAGTATGTGCAGAAATTCTTTATATACACACAGACAGTGCATACTGGTGTGTCAGGTTGAATCAGACAGGTATTAATAGGGACTGCATACCTGTTTTGGCATCATAAATAGTGAAGAAGAGCCCTCCTCCGATGCCCATGTTGTGGGCATTCATCAATCCCACGCACAGCAGAGCAGCAATGGCAGAATCTACAGCGGAACCACCTCTCTTCAGGATATCCCTGGAGGACACAGAGAGGGCATTTGGCATGCAACCCTTGATATGATCATTTTAAATATCAGAATGCACCAACAACTAAAAGAGTTTAATGAAAAACACTACAAATATATTATGCATTGACAAAAATGTGCAATATGTCTATTCATTTTATGACAATTTATCTTTTTGCATCTGTAGATTTTAATCACAGTACATACCCAAAGTTTCTATTCTTCTGTTGCACAAATCTCCACTTTATCAGCATTTACATACAACAGACTTTACAGTTTTCTTCCTATCTATATTCCTAACTGCCATTCGCCTGATTTATAAAACATTCCATTCCTTTATTCCTGGCTATTGACAATATTTTCTGATTTATGTTATAAAAAGAGATATCCAAAATCTTCTCTGTAAAAACCTTCAACTAATATGTCAACCAAATGAAACAAGTTTGAACCTGGCTTTATCTGGTGTTCAGATTTCTGTTCTGGACATGTATGCAAATGAGTGCATATTTAATTAGATAATGCCTCATTTGCATGTTTACATAACATTTCATAAAACATGTAATTCAAAACAGTTGTCTTAATGTATTGTGATTAATCATCTGGGGATGTATGATGATACCTGTTAGTTAACATTTGTTCACCTCTGGTGTTGAGTCTTAAGGATCTATTCCTACTTGTGAGCTTTAAAATGATGTTCATTAGTGTGCTCAGTTTGATTCAGTGGTATTAAATAATAGTTCTCACTTACATAAAACCAATTAAAGTGGATTTTATTTCCTGCAGCACATTTTTAAGTAACCTGACAAAACATTCTATTATTTCATCTCACATGGCTTTTCACAGAGTTATTGACACAAACCACTAATAGTACAAGAAAAGTGTTTATCTGCACTACAAAAATGTAACATTTGCAGTTGATACCTTAAAAAACAATTATTGCATGATGTGATCCTTAAAAACTTTCTTTGGTGTGTGGTATGAGAGGATGAAATGTGGATGATTCAGCTATTAAATACGATCTCTGATGTTACCAAACAAAACTTTTTAACAGTGATCTCCTCCTATGGCCTTCCTTTGTTTACAATAATGTAAATTCTGATGTAATGTGACCGTAATTAATTCATTTTATTTAAATTTCACAGAAACTACATGTCATAGATGGCAAAAAGTGAATGTGCAATTAAGGAGAACAGAGCTCAAACCTCCCGATCTCTGAGCACGTCCCAGCATCTGCTGCCGCCGCTGCCTTGAAGCAACCATTTTTAGGTTCAGGTTCAGGAGCGGCCTTCTTGCCCTGCACTGAAAAGAAAACGGCCAAAAACGTGCCGACTGCAGCCAGCAGCAACAAAGCGAGGCCCACCACAACAGACTTCTGCACCATTTCCCTGCAACATACAACAGCAAATGTCTAGTTGTCTGTTGCTGATGCATATAGACTGTTTGTTTACATTTTTTGCCGCCTTATCCGAAAGCAGTCATGTAATTAATTAGGGCTTTCATTAGGGCGCTGACATTTCACACTGTACATTCCTAAACCCCGGGTTAAGGTTTCTATTTGCATATTTGCAATGTCAGTGTCGACAAAGGACGTTTCAGACTATAAAGGTAAGAATTAAACTGTCTTCAATCTAATTAGTTTTCCATCATCATTTGACATTTTTGCACTCAAACGCTGAAATGACTGTTTATATGCAGTGTTTCTATGACTGTCCGAAGCACGATAAATATTAGGAATGGGATTGGGTGTCTGTTGCAAAGCATCTAGTCCTGACAAAAGGCTTTTCACACGTAACCCCGGGTTATTGTTATTAAACCCCGCTTTTAACCCTTTTTTGCCAGGGTTTGGCTCATATTCGTGTGATTTGGACAGTCACTGGGTTGGCTGCACAGATGTATCCTTCCCTGTCTTTGATATCCCACAATCCTGTGCATTCCATTCCGTGATTGAGCTAAAAAATAAAGATGGCGTCTGAAAGTTGCATTTGGTGATCAGTTTGCGTGTAAATGTAACTTTTTCCACTACTCACGTTATTTCTAGTGAGAAATCAATATTATAGTAATTAAATATTCATTCACTCTGTTTTGTTGTAGATCATTAAACCGTTATACTGGCTCAGAAGCATGTCCGAAATCAGTTTCATGAGGTGTCTTTGTGCGCAAATGCTGCCTGCAAAGTCATTGTCTGATAAGGCAGCAAGGCAACAAGTCAGCAGCCTAAGCTTTCTGTCATTTCAGCATTTGATTGGAAAAAAAATGTATCGGAAAGGTGCATTATGTAATATTGACAGCTAGTGGTCCAAGTTCAAAATATTGGAGAGAGTCGTTTCCCCCTTCTCCACTTCCTCAGACTCAACGCTTACATGGGTTGCCAGATTGATGAGTTGATTTATCCGCATTCTGATATGCCTTTAGTCATAGAGCTTTTTAGATTGTTGCCGAGGCTTTTTAGAACAGGTAGCATCTGCGATGTCTGACCCAGATCGTTTGCTGGCTTCCATGGCTGCAAATACGTGGTGTTTTCCACTGGCAACCTGGTGTGTCAAATTACTATTGGGTAAACTGGCAGTGAGCAGAATCACACAGACCAAAACAAAAACAGACATTCTGACATGGAACACGCATTTCAAAAGTAGAATAACTGACTGCAGCACTGTTTTTCGGAGAAACAAGTATGTGAACTTTCCTAAATATCTGCAAACATATTCGGGTATTTTTTTGCTTTAGCACAGTCAAAAAAAATACATACAGCACCTTTAAATGATGATGGAAAACACGTTAATATGAGTAAAGAAGAGACCGTTTCATTCTTACCTTTATAGTCCAAAAATTATATTATGGAAAGCTTGATGGTACTGTAGGATGTGCAATGCTAGAGCTGTTATGAAAACATGTCACATGCTGTGTTCATCCAGTCAATGACACTGACGCAAATAAGATTGCAAATAAGCAAATATGCAAATAAGAAAATTAACCCAGCATCTAGCCATGTACAGTGTGAAACGTCATCTTATGAATACCCAGGCCTAATTGTTAACTTTAGGTAAATTATGAGCAGTGGGAATCGTGAAACGAGCTAACCCACCGTTCTGAATGGGTTTAGAATGACCAAGGGTTAACTAGGTGTGAAAAGCAACACTGCAAGTAACAAGTAACATTTTTACGTTTCACACTGTACACATTTCACATGAAAATGTGGGGTTAACACTGCAAAAGCAGGGTTTCATAAACTCCCCCTTTAAATTACAAGTGTTTCACTTGGGGTTAAAAGTGGGGTTTTGAACAACTATAACCCAGGGTTAGGGTTTCACAGTGTGAAAAGCCCAAGCTGAAACAATCAAGTGAACCTGAACACAACTGAATTACTGAATTTAAACAAACAGATTAAATCTAACTGATAATTAAAGAAAAAGAAGATGAACTAACTGTACCTAACAGATAAGATATATGGGGCTTGTGTATTCTCATATAATCATGACGTGGTCATATTAATTTTGCAATCCGTGATTGTACAATGTAAGCTATGCTTAAAGTTGCCCTTTAACCATTTCTATCCTTTATGTAACAACATAATTCATAAAGCAGAATACTAACAGCAGGAGATTGAATATGCTAACAACATTTTCTGCTTTATTGCTAAATACATAGTCAAGGCATATTTGCAATGATTATGCATTCAAAAAAGCATAATAAATTGTTCTCTGTTAGTTGGCTGTTAGCATTCCTCTGAGGAAGATTGTAGCTAATCAGGATTCTCCATTGCTGCTGTTTCTACTCTAGTTGTGCTACTAAAATTGCTTGTAATGAATTGCTCATTTGATCATTATAGACATGCTTATTGGTTCCCAGTGTAAATCAACTCCTGATTCTGTATTATTTGAGCACAAAATGAGCACTATAAAGAATTACAAAATGCATCCTGGCTCTTTCGTATTCTACATTTTATGTTGCTTAATGTAGCTTCATGTATCCCAGCCAAAGGCAGCAAGATTTCATGCATTTATAATTTGAAAACTTGGAATAAAAAAAGACTTGTATGAAGTGAAATCCTCCTCAGAAAAGCGCCTTTTCATAGTTTCAAAGCCCTGCTACTGTCCACATTAAATCCTGTCAGACTGTGCTGTGTGTGGGAACGAACTGCAGCACATCTCAGAGAAACCTGCAGTGCCTGCAGCCAACAAAATTAAACCCACCACACAAGAGACTAGAATTTTCTCACATGCACAGAAAAGATTGTGTTATTTCCTCCTACAAATCGCAACAAAAGAGCACAAATTGCGATCCTCTGAGTTCAGTGTGTGTTCAAAGCTCTTGTGATGATTCCGTTAATTTCATAAATGATGAGTTTAATGTATGTTGAGGTTTGAGTATATGGAGTATCACCTACCTGTAGACTTCACAGGCCTCTTGTAGAATCTCCCATAGAATGAGCCTCCTTTCCACAGGCTGACTGAGGCAACGCTATAAACCTCTGGCTCTTAATGTCTAACTATAATGGCCATCAAACTTTAACCAAATCAGTCTGTGTGTCATGAATCTGGTCCATGGACTTACATCTGTTTGCCACCAGAGGTCACTCTTCCGTTACATTGACTCTCACACTACACAGACTGTTACATGTCACACCGGACTACATTTCCCAGCAGCCATTTCACTAATCACACGCTCACACCTGAGACCCATCACACAATCACACACCCTACATAAGCCTCGGACTTCCTCATTCTAATGACCAAGTATTGTTCTGCATTTATCACTCTCCTAGTGATAGCTGCGATACAGAGCCAGTGTTTAGTTTTCATATTTTAGTCTTAGTTTTAACTTGACTGTTTTTCACGTGTTTTGATTCTAGCCTGTGTTTCCTGGATTTACCCTTGTCTCGCCGTTCGGACTCTGTTTATGCCTCGCCTGGAATATTGCTCATGGTTCTGGATTACCCCTCGTCTCAAGCCCTCTGGATATTGTTCGCCGATCGAAGACCCACGCTTGCCTTAGGATTTCTCTTTGTCTTGTCTGTGTTATACCTGTTTGCCACTGTTTGAACCATGCCTGTTATGACAACGTCTTTGTCTAATAAAAGCCTGCAAATGGATCCGCATATCTCTCGTCTCAGTCGCCCTGTTACACTGTGAAATCATCCATAATTGTTTTATGGACACCAGTGAAAAGGGAACAGGTTGTGTTGTGATGGTAAACCCACCCGTGCCACAATCACAGCAGAATGACGTCTGCAAAAAACAACACTAGCAAACTTTTCACACCTACAGGTGGATTTTTGTTACTCTATCAAGTCACTATTATTTGTATAGCGCTTTTAACAATGCAAATTGTGTCAAAGCAGCTTTACATCAGCTTGATATAAAGCTGGGTGGCTTTACATCAGCTTTACAGTATTTAGACGGGGAAATAGTGTGTCGAAATAGTGTCATTCTCCTCTAGACAGACAAAATCAGCAGTTTAAATCTAGGCTGCAGCAGAGTCAGATTGTGCAAAGGACTCATCTGGTTCCTGTGGTCTTGTCCCGATGGCCGTCTAGGAGACAGGATCTTCACTGGGGATCAGTCTCTGGGGCTCATCTAGTTGTCCTGGTCTTCGCTGATTTTCAGGGCTGTAGAGGTCATCTCTAGGTGCTGATCCACCATCTGATCTGGATGCGGACTGGATCCGGGTGGCTGCAGTGACCATCTGATCTGGATACGGACTGGATCTGGGTGGCTACGGTGGCCTTGGAATAAGAAAGAAACAGACTAATATTAGCGTAGATGCCATTCTTCTGACGATGTAACAAGTACATTGGGTGTTTTGGGAAGTGTTCCCGGTTCCTGGTTGACCTAATTAATGCAGCCTAACAATCCTTTAACGGATTTGAATTATAGAAATGCGATAGTGTATTATGTGTAAGCCAGGTTAAAGAGATGGGTCTTTAATCTAGATTTAAACTGACAGAGTGTGTCTGCTTCACGAACAGTGTTAGGTAGATTGTTCCAGTTTAGGCTCTAAATAGGAAAACGATCTCCCGCCCGCAGTTGATTTTGATATTCTAGGTATTATCAAATGGCCACAGTTTTGAGATCGCAGCGGATGTGAAGGACTATAATGTGATAAGAGCTCACTCAAATACTGAGGTGCCAAACCATTCAGGGCCTTATAGATAATTAGCAAGATCTTAAAATGTATACGATGTTTAATAGGGAGCCAGTGCAGTGTTGACAGAACCAGGCTAATGTGGTCATACTTCCTGGTTCTAGTAAGAACTCTAGCTGCTGCATTTTGAACCAGCTGGAGTTTGTTTATTAAACACGCAGAGCAACCACCCAATAAAGCATTACAATAATCTAGCCTCGAGGTCATGAACACATGAATTAATGTTTCTGCATTTGACATTGAGAGCATTGGTCGTAATTTAGATATATTTTTAAGATGAAAAAAATGCAGTTTTACAAATACTAGAAACATGTTTTTTGAAGGAAACATTGCTATCAAAAAGTACACCTAGGTTCCCAACTGATGACGAAGAATTTACAGAGCAGCCATCAAGTATTAGACAGTGATCTAGGTTATTACATGCAAAAGTTTTTGGTCCAATAATTAACACCTCTGTTTTTTTCAGAATTTAGCAGTAAGAAATTGCTAGTCATCCAGTTTTTGATATCAACTATACATTCCATTAGTTTTGCAAATTGGTATGTTTCATTGGGTCGCAAAGAAATATAGAGCTGAGTATCATCAGCATAACAGTGAAAGCTAACACCATGTTTCCTAATGATATCTCCCAAGGGTAACATGTAAAGTGTGAAAAGTAAGGGGCCTAGTACTGAGCCTTGAGGTACTCTATACTGCAATTGTTATTGGTATGATACTTCTTCATTTACTGCCACGAACTGATGGCGGTTAGATAAGTACGATTTGAACTATGCCAGTGCACTTCCTCTAATGCCAACATAATTTTCTAGTCTATTTAAAAGAATGTTGTGGTCAACAGTGTCAAACGCGGCGCTAAGATCCACTAATAGAGAGATACAACCACGATCAGATGATAAGAGCAGGTCGTTTGTAATCATGAGAGCAGTCTCAGTACTATGATATGGTCTAAAACCTGACTGTAAATCCTCATGTATAGCATTTTTCTCTAAGAAGGAACATAGTTGTGAGGGTAGTACCTTTTCTAATATCTTTGACATAAAAGGGAGATTCAAGATCGGTCTGTAATTAATTAATTCTTTGGGGTCAAGTTGTGTTTTTTTAATGAGAGGCTTAATAACAGCCAGTTTGAAGGTTTTTTGGGACATATCCTAATGACAATGAGGAGTTAATAATATTCAGAAGAGGATCTATTACTTCTGGAAGCACCTCTCTTAGGAGCTTAGATGGAACAGGGTCTAACATACAGGTTGTTGGTTTAGATGATTTAACAAGTTATACAATTCTTCATTTCCAATAGAAGAGAATGAGTGGAATTGGAATCTATCACTTGTATTCATGCATTTAATCTTTGAATGGTTAAACCGTTCAAGTTGTAATCTGTTACATTTGCCTAGTGAATGATTAACTATGCAAAGTTTGGACACAATGTTCCACATAATGAAGACATCAAAAAGCCCAAATATTCAACATCTAACCTTTACTGTTTACTGTTTACTGGTCTAACAACAAGCCTTTTCAATGCCTTTGCTCAATACAGCGC
This sequence comes from Spinibarbus caldwelli, assembly GCA_039654775.1. Lineage (NCBI taxonomy): Eukaryota > Metazoa > Chordata > Actinopteri > Cypriniformes > Cyprinidae > Spinibarbus > Spinibarbus caldwelli. The sequence continues at coordinate 6,149,087 of CM077266.1, read as the reverse complement.
TTCCAGTGAATACAACATGTCCAAAACACCATGGTATTGCCATGTCCAAAAAAACAAAAAGTCTAGATTTTGACAGATGTCTCTGTACTATTTTTTTTTTGTCAGTATATGATTTATATTTGATCATTTATACTGTATAAATTGTATTTACACTTTTGCTGCTAACAAAAACCTAACCATACAGAAAAAAAATCTCAAATGGTGATGGTATTAAATGGTTATGCCATGCTATATATCCATGGTGTTTTAAAAAAAAAAAAAAAAAAAAGGTTTTCTCTCCTAACATATACCATACTAATACCGTTTTATTATTTGAAATACTGTGAAGTATCATGTAATAGCCTAAAAAAAATACTGGCGACGGCCTAGGATGCCATCTTTGGTTACTCCCGATTTAGCAAACCGCTAGTTAAGTTTAGTTACATAGCCCATAACTGATTAATAACTGATTAAAGTCGACACGAGAATCATTTTCTCATTTAATCCAGAAACTAGGCTAATTAGTGTTCATTTCTTGTCGGCTGTTCAGAAGTGCAACTAACCTATTCACGAGGTTAAGGTTAGAAGGGATACGTATGGCGCTACTGGGCATGCGATGCGCACATCAATACAGCTTTTTGTGACACTGTACAACAATAATTACTATTTTTTCATTATTGTAAGGGGCAGGTTTAGGCTGGAGTAGGTGTAGGGTCGCCGTCATTTTGCCAAGTTAGACATGTTCCTGGATCAACATCTTTTGTTGATCCTGGATCAACATTACTGTCCAAAAATATAAACTTAACCCAATCCCTACGCCTAAACCTAACCCTACCCATAATTTATTCCTAAAATCAGTGGGAAATAATAGCTAATTAACAAGAGTGTAGAAGCACCTATCTCTGATCGTAAGCCTACAACAGATATTTCCTGAAAAGTTGTCTCTCAATTCTGATTGGTTGATTGGAATGTTTTTCCCCTAGTTGTACTTTGTGAAATCACGCTCACCTGTTTTGAATCGGTTCTTTCGGTTCGCAAAACGATCTGAATCAATTCTGTCTGAATCATTTGGACGTCTCACTAACACACGGAATCGTTTGTAGAGGGTTTTTCGGTTAAACATACAGAAAAAACGTGATTTATTTATTTATTTATTTTTTATACAGTAATCAATTGAAACCAAACCTGAAAATGCATCCTATCGTTTGAAATAAAAATTAAGATTAAGTTCAACACCATCATGCAAAGCTTTAACGACTCTATAGGCTACTGCCGGTTAAGGTATTAACCAAATTAAAACGCTAGCATACTGTATACGTCTTTTCTAAACAATACCATGTACCATTTTACATCTTTTAATACTATGGTACATCATTCAATAACACGGTATTTTTGTAAAATTCAATTCAATTCAATTCAAGTTTATTTGTATAGCGCTTTTCACAATACAAATCGTTGCAAAGCAGCTTTACAGGAAATAAAGTTTCTACAATATATTTATATATTGTAGAAACTTAATATATTTAACTTATGGCGAAATTTGGTAGTTCTGTATGTTGTCTGAGGGTATGCTTCATCTGAGGTCCTCTGAGGGGTTGGCATCATCTCTTCTCAGGTGTTCTGGATCCAGACTGAAGCTTGTGTAAATCCTAGTTACCACGAGATGTTAATCCCGTGGCAGAAACAGAGAAACAAATAGAGACATAATTAGCGTAGCTGCTGTTCCAACCAAGCAACAATTATTTGTTCAATCCAAGCTAAAGAACAATAATGCGTGTTTGATCAGATATAACTGCAGTACAAGATCATGAGATGCATTATGTGAATGCTTGGCTAAAGAGATGTGTCTTTAATCTAGATTTAAACAGAGAGAGTGTGTCTGAACCCCGAACATTATCAGGAAGGCTATTCCAGAGTTTGGGAGCCAAATGTGAAAAGGATCTACCTCCTTTAGTTGACTTTGCTATCCTAGGTACTACCAAAAGTCCAGAGTTTTGCGACCTTAGGGAGCGTGATGGATTGTAGCGTGGTAGAAGACTAGTTAAGTACACAGGAGCTAAATCATTAAGGGCCTTATAGGTAAGTAATAATATTTTGTAACTGATACGGAACTTAATAGGTAGCCAGTGCAGAGACTGTAAAATTGGGGTAATATGATCATATTTTCTTGACCTAGTAAGGACTCTAGCCGCTGCATTTTGGACTACCTGTAGCTTGTTTATTGAAGATCCAGGACAACCAGCTAGCAGTGCATTACAATAGTCCAGTCTAGAGGTCATGAATGCATGAACTAGCTTTTCTGCATCAGAAACAGGTAACATGTTTCGTAGCTTGGCAATGTTTCTAAGATGGAAGAATGCTGTTTTTGTAACATGGGAAATATGATTTTCAAAAGACAAGTTGCTGTCTAATATAACACCCAGATTTTTGACTGTAGAGGAAGTAACAGTACATCTGTCTAGTTGCAAATTATAATCCAAGAGATTCTGTGTACTGTTTTTTGGTCCAATAAGTAATATTTCTGTCTTATCTGAATTTAATAGGAGAAAATTACTGGTCATCCAATCTTTTACATTTTTAACACACTCTGTTAGCTTAGATAATTTAGAAGTTTCATCTGGTCTTGTTGAGATATATAGTTGAGTATCATCAGCATAACAATGGAAACTAATCCCGTATTTTCTAATAATATTACCAAGGGGCAACATATATATTGAAAATAGCAGAGGACCTAGGACAGATCCTTGTGGTACTCCATATTTTACTGGTGATAATTGAGATGACTCCCTGTTTAAATAAACAAAGTGGAAGCGATCAGACAGGTAGGATCTAAACCATCTTAAAGCCTGCCCTTGAATACCCGTATAATTTTGTAATCGATCTATGAGTATGTCATGATCTATAGTGTCGAACGCAGCACTAAGATCAAGTAAAACTAGCAATGAGATGCAGCCTTGGTCTGATGCAAGAAGCAAGTCATTTGTAATTTTAACAAGTGCAGTTTCTGTACTATGGTGGGGCCTGAAACCTGACTGAAATTCTTCATAGAGATCATTTTTTTGCAAAAAAGAGCACAACTGAGCAGATACAACTTTTTCTAAAATTTTAGACATAAACGGAAGATTAGAAATGGGTCTGTAATTTGCTAGTTCATTAGGATCTAGTTGTGGTTTTTTAATAAGAGGCTTAATAACCGCCAGCTTGAATGATTTTGGAACGTGACCTAAAGATATCGATGAGTTAATAATATTGAGAAGCGGTTCTTCTGCTACAGGTAACAACTCTTTCAGTAATTTAGTGGGTACAGGATCTAATAGGCATGTTGTTGGTTTAGATGCATTGATAAGTTTATTTAGCTCTTCCTGTCCTATAGTTGTAAAGCACTGCAGGTTTTCTTTGGGTGCAATGAATGGAGCTGAAGTACTAGACGCTGCAGAATCTACATTTGTTATTGTATTTCTGATGTTATCTATCTTATCAGTGAAGAAATTCATAAAGTCATTACTATTAAATTGTGAGGGAATATTTAGATCGGGTGGCGTCTGTTTATTTGTTAATCTAGCCACTGTGCTAAATAAAAACCTTGGATTGTTTTGGTTATTTTCTATGAGTTTGCGGATATGCTCTGCCCTGGAAGCTTTTAAAGCCTGTCTATAGTTGGACATACTGTTTTTCCATGCAATTCTAAAAACTTCCAAGTTAGTTTTTCTCCATTTGCGCTCAAGTTTACGAGTTTCTTTCTTGAGAGAATGGGTATTACTGTTGTACCATGGCGCAGTACGTTTTTCTCTAACCTTTTTCAATTTGATGGGCGCAACAACTTCTAATGTATTAGAGAAGATAGTGCCCATGTTGCTAGTCATTTCATCTAGTTCATGTGTATTTATGGGTACACAGAGCAGTTGAGATAAATCAGGCAGGTTATTTTTGAATCTATCTTTAGTGGTTGGAACAATAGTTCTTCCTGGACGATAACGCGGAGCCATATAGTTAATATCAGTAATACTCAGCATGCACGATACTAGGAAATGGTCAGTAACATCATCACTTTGAGGTACGATATCTATGTCAGTAAGATCAATTCCATGTGATATAATTAAATCTAGCGTATGATTAAAACGATGAGTGGGCCCAGTGACGTTTTGCTTGACTCCAAAAGAATTTATTAGGTCAGTAAACGCAAGTCCTAACGCATCATTTGTATTATCGACGTGAATGTTAAAATCTCCAACAATTAGTGCTTTATCAACAGTAACCAATAGGTCTGAGAGGAAATCTACAAATTCTTTTAAGAAATCTGTATACGGCCCTGGCGGTCTATACACAGTAGCCAGAGCAAGAGATAGGAGAGATTTCTTTTGCATATCTGACAGTGTAACATTAAGCAGAAGCAATTCAAATGAGTTAAACCTGTATCCTGTTTTCTGAGTAACATTGAGAATATCACTATATATTGTTGCAACACCGCCTCCACGGCCAGTCTGACGGGGCTCATGCTTATAACAGTAGCTTGGTGGAGTAGACTCATTTAGACCAATATAATCATTTGGTTTGAGCCAGGTTTCAGTCAAGCAGAGCACATCAAAACTATTATCTGTGATCATTTCATTTACAATAACAGCTTTGGGTGCGAGTGATCTAATGTTTAGGAGCCCAAGCTTTAAAAATTGCTTTTGTTTATTTGTTTTGCATTTTTCTGGTTTAATCACGATTAGATTATTTCTAGATCCTGCATTAAATTTATATTTATATTTTGGCTTCACTGTTCGGGGAACAGACACAGTCTTTATAGCTTGGACAGCACAAGTATTTCTATCATTTAAGTGGGTAGAACAAAAGTCATCATAGCAGTTATTTGTGAATGGGCTTACTAGTCAGATGGAGCGTAGAGTCCTGGAGATGTTGTCCGACAGGAGTTCTGCTCCGACTCTGCTGGGGTGCAGGCCATCAGCGCGGAAAAGCCTAGGACGCTCCCAGAAAAGATTCCAATTATTAACAAAGAGCAGTTTCTGTTCTTTACACCATGACAATAACCACTCATTTAAAGCAAAAAGTCTACTGAACCTTTCGTGTCCTCGTCGATACGTGGGAAGCGGTCCTGACACGATGATCATCGCCGTGGGTGATGCACTGAGCACCGTCTCGATCAGGCTCCTGAAGTCCCTCTTCAGTGTCTCCGTCTGCCGCAGCCTGGTGTCGTTCACCCCCGCGTGCAGCACGATCGCGCCGATGCTCTCGTCGTCCTTCAGGATCGCGGGTATCTGCGCAGAAACATCGAGAACACGAGCGCCAGGGAAACAGTGAGTGTGTGCTTTACCTTCAGCTAACGTAGCACGGACGTGCCGGACGATGGAGTCTCCGACGATCACAGCGTCGCGTTCCGTCTCGCGGAGGGGAGTGAAGCGGATCCGGGTGGAGATCTCGAAGACCGGAGGCGGCGGAGGGGGAGACCAGGCCCGGGGCCTGGCTCGCGTCTTCCGCTGCTGCACCCAGGGTCCGTGGTGTCCCGGCGCCGGAGTGAAGGACATCTGGGAAGATCGCGTCCTGGGTGCACAGGATCTGTGCAGAGAAACACACGGAGTAGAGGTGGTGGGAGTGTTAGCGGCGCGCTGTATACTTACCCCGGACTTGTGAGCGTCAGCCCGGGATGTTTCCAGCGCGGCTCTCCGCTCTCTCAGCTGGGCCTGCTTCTCCACCAGCTCACGGATCTGCTTCTCCACGGCCTCCAGCTCCAGCTGCACCGAATGCAGCTCGAACGTGTCCTCGCCTGCACTCAAAGGTAGACACACATCCGCCATTAAAGCAAGTAGCAGTGAGTAAAACAATGGTAATGTGTGTGAATAGAGTATTAGCAATGGAAGCGAGATTAGCGGCAACCTTCCTTGGTTGCCGCTAATGCAACCACGCTGGCGATGCTAACGGGCTATAAGCTAATAGCGGACTCTGGAAATCAAAATAAAACTAGTGATAACAAGGCGCTTTGATTGTTTTTGTTGTAGAATACGATAGGGGATATATTCACACGTTATAGAAACGAAAATGATGGTGTATAAAACAGATTTCAGGATTAGAAAATAGTCGATAAAGAATTAACTTGACGGAGCTCAAACTCAAAACACGCAGCAGCAACAAACAGGAAGTCACCCTGGAAATATTTCTGTGAAATTGTTCTGATTCGTTTTATGGTTGTATTGCTGGTTAATGTTATATAATTTTAATAAACCGATACCTATACAGTACGTGCTGACAGGACAGAACGGGCTTCCCATCATAAACACTGAGCTGTTAGAAATGGGCGGAGCCGTGACTCCTGTAAACACATGTGGGAATCGAGCATTCTGATTGGACAGCGAATGAGATATGGGCGTGGCGTTTGGGGAAGCCTGGAAGAACACAAACACGGAGGACGTGCGCAGAGGCAAGAGAAACGAGAAGAAAGTGACATTTTTATCATTTCGTGCGCTCAACATGAATTTTACTTGATGAATTTGGTCATACACGAGCAGCTGACCACGACAAAGTGCAATTATGAGCGTGCGCTCACTAAAGAGAGCTTATAAGGTTTACTTTACACATGCTTTATAAAAAAGCGCTGTATTATTTGATTCTGATACTGAAATAGGAAAGTTGAAACATGGGATCGAAGTTGACCAGGCAAAGTAGTTTGGACAGCCAGGCTACTTTCTTTCGGAGGGGTCGACAGCATCATGAGCGGGATGAGGAGAAGAGGAGTGGAGGAAGAGGAGAGTTTTTATTCAGTTCTCTGATGCTCAAGTCCGACAAGCTCCCCGGAATGCTGCGCAGATCCAGTCCCAGCCCGTATGTCCAGAGAGTGGCTTGGGTTCGGGAGATCCAAACCCTGCTGAAGGAGCAAAAGGTGGAGCAAGCCATCGATGTGTTGAAACTGCTTAGAAAGGTACAAAACAGCATTTGTTAATAAAGCAGATTGTGTAGTTTCTTACACAGAACTACAGGTTGTTGTTGTTGTTGCTGCTGCTGCTGCTGCTGCTGATGATGATGCTGATGCTGATGCTGATGCTGATGCAGCATGATGTTTTCACTTAAGAAAAGAAAAATCACAAATGATATCTCTCGGTTGTATCTAGACTGCAGTATTTAAATCATACCCTGAAAATATAACCTTGTAAAACATGAATACTGTCTCAAACTGTGCTAAATTCTGAAGTGAAAAGTATGAAATTCACCGAAAAAAAAAAATGACTCATTGAATTTACTAAATTTTTTTTAAGGTAAGTGGTTGCAATCAATTTATTTTAGCTACATTTAAATAAACAAATTTAGTTGAAAGTTAGTCAACTAAATTTGTTTATTTAAATGTAGCTAAAATAAATTGATTGCAACCACTTACCTTAAAAAAATTTAGTAAATTCAATGAGTCATTTTTTTCAGTGTTCCAAAACGAATCCAAATATTTCTAATAAAATTCTTGCAAGAACCCAAATCTGGGTGCAATAAATAATTAATTGTATGCACTGCTAAAGTTATAAGCTTTACAAAAAGTACTTTGGAAGTACCATGGTACGGAGGTGGTAATACCATGGTGCTGTAATATGTGCCAAGGTACTAAACAGGTAGCCTACCGTAATACACCATTGTATTTATAAGGTAAAATACCATGATGTATTATGGTACTCACGTTAAGACCCTTTTCCAAAATAGAATGTAATAAATACCATGTTACTATTTTGTTAGTAAATTGGTATAAATATTATTAAATAAATTATTAAAGTTTTTATTAATGAATTCTGTTATGTTAGCTGTTATGAGTTATAATCATATTTCTTTTAAATTCATACTATGGCATAAATATGGACATTCATTTATATCAAAATCAGAAAAGTACCATGGTGTTAAAGTTTTTTTTTTTTTGTTTTGTTTTTTTTTACCATTTCATTATAGATTTTTTGGACATTAATATTTTTGTATTAGAAAACTCCTTTAGTCTCTTCTGAGTGATTAAATGTTTTCTCTAGGTTGTTAGTAAATACATTCCAGATTATCATGATTTTTCTTTGTTTTGTTTTTTTGTGTGTGTGTTGTATCTTAGATTATGATAGAAAAACCAGCTTAATAGCTTTTCTGTACACGCCTGACAGAACCTGTCTCACAACTTCTTTACAACCTAATCTAAAATCTTCACAGTGACTCAAAATTTTCCTTTACATAAGTGCTTCATAAATGTTCTGATTTACTGTAATTGTCAAAACGGATGAGCTGGTCTCCAAAATCTGGAGACATTCAGGATGTCACAAACCACTCAGAGCAAAACCAACCTCTCCAAAGCTATTCACTTGATGTCTCGATTACAACTGAGAGTTTTGATAGCTGTTGATGAACAGTTCAGCTTTTGAGGTCTAGTGCCGAGATATTGCAGCTGATGATTGACAGGTACCTCAGTGCTCTGTAAGTCCATCATTTTATCTTGATGGCCTGTGTAGTAAGATTATCTTAATATACCCTGTGTAGTAAGGCCAGTGGTGCAGATCCAGCGTATGCTAATGAAAGCACCACAGTTCCAGCTTTGAACTGTTTACGAGAGAATCAGAACGTATTATGGACTTTATGAAGGATTTTGTGCCATTGAATTGTGTTTATTGATTAGCTTATCAAGAGGGTCCTCAAATCAAGGAACATCTCAATGTATGCAACCTGATGATGAGGTTCCTCCAGTTCCACCCTCACTGGATAAAAGGTGCTGAAAAAAGCTTCTTTTATGCAACGTGAGTAATTTTAATGTGATGTTTTCTAGCTTGTTGAACATCTGGAGGGAGAGTCTGGACATCTGGATCAAAAGATAATTGGAACAGAATGAGATGATGAGAGATCTGATTAATCAGTAAATTAAAGCCAGATTGTCACAGTTTCTGTGCTTGTTTGTGCAAAAAGATTTCCAAGTGGTTGTCAGGACAATGTTATGAGGTTGGTAAGGTGTTCTCGGTGGTGATATTTAGAAAAAAATTTATATCTCGATATTTTGGGGATTTTTTCAATAACGATAATTAAACAATGGTACATTGGCTGGTTCAGGCCTGAAAATAAAAAAGACACTACAACCACCAGTAGGTGGCGGTAAGTCCCTTAATGAGTGATTCATTGAATCATTCATTCAATTCATTCATTTAAAACAGCTGATTCATTTGAAAATGAAGCAAATGGCTCTCTTTACGAATGGATCATTGAATCACTGACTCAAATGATTCGTTCCGCTATTCATGTTTCTCTGAGACCTGCAAATGTTCTGCTCCAGGTTTGTTTGGAACTATTTTCATTGGGAAAACAGAAAAAATATTAAGTCTAAAATTTTACTCAAATATTAATTTCTTTTAACTGTTTTATAAAATTAATATTACATTCATGATCATGCTCACGTTAGCTAATATTCAGGAAAATGCCACTCTTGCACGAGTTATATTACTCAACTAGGCTATATCAAGTCTTATAAATATAAAAAAAAAAAATTTAATTTTTGCTTCAATAGCTTGAATTATAGGAGCATTTTAACTACATTCTCATAAGCTTCATCTTACAGTGAATACATTTCAACTCTCATGACGAATTTTTGTTTGTTTTTGCAAATGTGTGTCATAAGCCCACTCAATGTCAGCTCTTATACAGTTAAAACAACAATTACGATATTATCGTAGACAATAAATATTGCACACCTCCAGAGGTAATTGTTTACCCTGAGTTCATATGCAAGCCCCATCTTTATTTTTGGTCCATTGGAGTTTTTTTTGTTTTTTTATCTATTTGATTTAAAGTATAATTCGTGACAGCTGGTAGGTGATACTTAATTTGTTCAAATTATTCCAGTCATTTAAATAACTGTTAAATAGTTCAGATTTAGTCACGGTTAAGTGCATTTTCAGTCATCACTGTCAGCTCTCTCTAGATATGGCACTTTGTCACATGGATGCCCAGCCAGTCGAAAAGCTTTCCAAACATGGAGGCGTCTCACTCACCACAGCCCTAGAAGCTCTTAACACCCTGTTGGAGGAGAGAGGGGTCACGTCAAGGCAAAGCTCGCTACCTTTTAAGAATGTAGATTGCTGAAAGAAATTAATTTCTGTGCATTGAAAAGCAGTTTTTCAATTCTGGGAGAAATGGATTGGATGTTAATCAACTGAGGGTCAAAATGATGGATCGGGATGCTTCCTTTTGCCCCAGAGAGAGAGACAATGAACCAAAGAGAGGAGGACAAAAACAACATCCCTTATCTCTGCTGTAGCTCTTCCTGTGCCCTAATGAGTGCAATTCATTTTCCACCGTTGACTCTCATTGAGCAAAGGCAGAAAACAACTCTGCTTACATGCTCTACTGAGCACATGCACTGGATGTCGATGCGACAAAGATTTTTTGGTTATATAATAACATTGAATTTAAAACGTTGTCTCTTTGATTGCATGTTAATCTCCCAGATAGGACTCTGCTTTGCAATATTGTCTAGGTCTTTCCATAATATATTTTCATGTCTCTATCATGTATGTCTTAATACATTGGATAAAGATGGAAATCAAATTTACTTTTTATCACAATCAATATTTGTTTAATAAAACTATAAGAATCACTTTAGGGAATTGAAATAAAGCTGCAATAAAATAAAATATTAATATTAGATGAAAAATGTAAACTTAAAAAATGTAACTTAAAAGCTATATAGAAATAAAACAACATAAACATAACAAAATGACTAAATTAAAATTAAATTAAAAGCTAATTCAAAATGTTAATAAATACTATGATTATGTATAAATAATGCTAAAATAACACTTAAATAACACAATTAAATAAGTATAAGGATGAATTTTAACTTCTGTAGTTTTGGCTTGATTTTTCCATATTTGTCATTCCCCAGGTACTGTTCAGTTCTACTTTATGAAAAAAAAAACATATTAAATAATATTTCAGGTTCATTTTTTCTTCCTCTGATAAAAACATTTTAAATATTGCTGTATAGGTTTTACTGTCTTGCATTATCTAACTAACAAAAACTTGTCTTTTTTTCTTCAACAACAGCTAGTTCTTAAATTACATCATCCTTCAGGAAGTGACATCATTTTATTGAAAAAACAAAAAAGTTAGAAAATATTAGTAGTGGGTTTAATGAATTCTGTTATGTTCTGTGGTATTTGTTGGCTTGCCTCAACCGGTATTATCACAGTTTAAAAGGTTAAAACATTAAGTTTAAATTGACACCCTCTCAATCTTTTACTGAAAAATGGTTAACTTTAGTTTTTTATTCCACTTGTTCTTGTCAATGTGTAAAGATGCGAAATTCTTTTATAGAACATCTTTCTTAAATTACAGTGCAATCATATTCCTTTGGTTACAGGGTTCAAAAAGTACTGCAGAACAGAAATGACCTGTGCCTATGCTTTATAGATGAAAAACAGAGGGCTTGGAGGAGCTTCCAGATGTCTGGGAATCCCTGCGAAAAAGACATGCAATATATCAGTGTGAGACCCAAAGGGAGGTTTCCACTTCCCTAGACTCAGCAGCTTTCCACCTCCTGCCAGTTTCTTCATCAATTTCTGTGGGATCTGTCTCTGAATCGATTCACAGGGTAGTGTAGTTGTTGCTTTGTGATGCTGACGTTTGCCTGGAGGCATCAAATGTGTTTCGCCCCCTGTATTCACTTCTATATGTTCACTTTGTCCCTATAATTGCGCTAGCCAGTGGATTAAACAAGAAACGTGGTCCTCAGGGAATTTTTTCTTGATTCTCCCACATGTTTTTTTTTCTTTCCCGGCTGGTCGTATCAGACTCGCTTGCCTTGGCTGTTCAGTGGGGGGAAAACACTTTAGCTGTCTACGATAAGCCCAGCTAATAAGCTGTCACTGTGTCTGCACACACTTTCTCTGCCTTACGTAAAGAAGCTGGACTTAAAGGTTAGCAAAGCTAGTCTAGCAATAGATCAACAAACGTTTCGACTTCTATTTAGAGTTTTCTTTCTTCCGAAGCGCTAGAAGTAAACACGATGGAAAGATTACTTTATCTCCATGTCATTCAAAAAAACCCCTCGTGTAATCTCGCGAATGAAGATTGGAGGTGTAGGATGAAAGGATTAAATTGTTGAATATCGAGGTTTATCAGTGACCTTTACTCGCATTTGTAATCCTACATGCTTAACAATCTCTCTCGTGTTTTTTCTCAACAGGACCTGGGTCTTGAGGGAACATCTCTCAATGACATCCTCTACAAGAACGCTGCCTTCCTCAACCTAGTGGATCCAATTTCCCATGAGCTTTTGCTCAATTTGGCCCGAGACATGCAGTGTCCAAAGAGGGTAAGCCACCAGCGCTAATAAGCGAAGATTGTAAACAAAAATTCATGAGGTGGCTAGTCAAAGGGTTTGACTCGATACCAGCCCACAGCTGTCAACATTAGCTCTGGATCCCTGGGTTAACTTGAGCCAAAACCTGTGCACATGTTCATTACTCAGTCTCCAGATATGTAGAGCGTTTATTTTTAGCTGGCAGTAAGAGGCTTGGCGGGCCTTCTACAGCCACGCCGCCTGTATAAGACCACGGGCAGCTGTCTTCCCACGGCCAGGACTGGAGTTTGGGCGCTCACGCTTCAGCCCTGTCCTAAATTAGTTTGCAAAGCGTGAGAAGTACAGAAAGATGGCACTGACCTTTATTTTGCTAAAGAGAGCCATCAGTGATGTTTTCATTCCATGCTGAAATTCCACAGTTCTGTTTGGACTTAATTGGACAGAAAGGCCAGCGAGAGGAGCAAGGCAAGGCTTGTCCTTTTCTTTCGAGACTTTTTTGAATAGCAAACTGAATCAACATTTGTCATGTTTCCAACATAGACCCTTTGGAAAAATGTGCAAAACTCCCAAAAACATGCCTATACATACAGCTGACTGCAGTTTCCAGCTGAAATGAACACTAGAGGCAGTAAAACACCAACAACTCATTCCTTTTCACACAAATTATTATAACAGGGGCAGATTATTGCTTAATAACATTTTATTTTTGCACAGTTCCTTGCACAATACTATGATATGATCTCAGTGCATGATTTACCATAGTGCATGGTTTGTAAACGAATACGTTTTGACATTTGTATCACATAACCAGCTTCAGTAAACTTGCTCAGTAGCTCACCTGGTACAGCACTGCATTTGCATTTAAAACTCTTATGTTTTACCAAGTAAGTGTGTCAGTGTAAAAAATAACTTATAGAATATGGTTACCTCATCAAATGCATTTTTATCTCATGTTTGCCTTTTTTAACACTATTGGTTAGGTATAAGGTAGGGTTTAGTGTAGGTGGTGCATTATTTCCAAATGTGAGCATTAATCAATTCTGAACTAATGTGATACGTATAACAACCAACAAAATAAAACAAATTTGTTTCAGATGAAACTGAATGTGCTTTCGGTGCTATTCACTGTCATTTTCAGACATTTCGCCACAGTCACATTTATCCAGTGTGCCTGGGTTGAATATTTCTTATATAAAAAGTAGTGCAGAGCAAACTTTTTGTCACTCAGTTTGCATGTCTGATAAAGGAAGATTCCCACTAGACAACATTTTGGATAACCTAATGTAACCTTTCGGCACTCCCTGATTAAGAATGAAAGCGAGGTCATGACTAAATGGCTGGCTCTGACATTGCCTTTCGATTCCCTGTCACATACTGCAATGGCCTATTTTGACAGTAAATCAATGTGAAGCTCGCTAAAGTAAGAACAGGAGCACATCATGAGCATAAACAATGGTAACAGACTGAATTAGGATGCAACTCTTTGAGTAACTGTACCCTGTGAATGTGTTGCTATAGAAACCAGGGATGTGAACTGGTCAGAATTGAATTGAGAATCAAAATTCCAAATGAAAAGTCCAGTTCAATTTGAATTTAATTCAAAAAGAGCAGCAAACATGATGCAGAAAAAAAACATTAAAGGTTAGACTGACAAAACCTTGTTGAAAAGTTTTGAAATAAGATTAAAATGCCTTTAAGACGTTTGAAGGTTTATAGGCATTATGGGCAGATAGAACAATGAAATGATAGATATAACGATATAACGATAGATAGATAGATAGATAGATAGATAGATAGATAGATAGATAGATAGATAGATAGATCACCCCCAAAAAAATACATCTGGTTATGCAAGCACCATAACCAACAATAAGCATTTGGGCTGTAGTTTTGTATTTGCTGAAGGAAAAGGTTTGGATCAGTGGGATTAGAGGGAGTATATTAACATGGCAAAAAGAGTATTCATGCTGGATTTGTGGTGAAGTTTTCTCTTATTCTCAGTTGGGCTCTTGTGAGCAGTGTGCTTGCTAGCCTCGTTCACAGCAGAAACCTTGAGGAGCTAAGCATCTAAAGTAAACCCAGAAAACGAGAGCGAGGGATTGAAGGGCTCTCAATTTTCTCTGCTTCTTTTCTTCCTCTCTGACTTAATAAACATCCTGTTACCTGCTGACAGGTAGATCAAATCCCATCCCATTGAGCTCAGAAAAGCCACCTTGCTTCTCAAAGAAATGGATTTACGGCATTCAGATTTCTTGCCTGAAATCCAAACCTGTTAGACATTTGTGATGCTTGTAATCATTGTTGAGGGGTAACAAAAAGTAGAAAACTTGTATGTAGAGTTGGAATTCATTTGAATTAATTCATTTGTTAAGTTCATGTACATGAACCAGATTAAAAAGAAATTATTCTCTGATTGAAAACTCACTAAACTCATACAGTATGTAGCTATGGAATTTTAATGAATCAGTTTGTTTGGACAGTTTGCATAACATGAACTGGATCAAAAAGAAATTTGAGAACTCTCTAAACTCATATGTAGCATCAGAAAGTTTGTTCATTTAAATGAATCAGTTTGTTTGGACAGTTTGAGTGAATTAACCAAATAAAAAATAAATTCACTGATGGAAAACTCATCAAATTAATAAGTGGCATCAGAAAGTCTGATTCATTTCAATTTCGGACAGTTTTCAGTAAATGAAAAGTAATGATTCACTATTCATCTATCTATCTATCTATCTATCTATCTATCTATCTATCTATCTATTTTTTGTTTTATTTTTGTAAATTTATCAGGTATTGAATTTATTTTATTTATTTATCAGTGTTAATTTATACATTTCAAGTTTAATGTTGTCGTAATAAAGATTAATTAATTTAAATAATAATAAATTCCTATAAATATTCATATAAATAAAAATAAATTATTTTAAATAAAATAAATAATAGAAAAAAATTGTATTAGTTTTATTTTGAGGAATTTGCCCCTTTAAATAAGTAAATTAAATAAGAAAGATGATGTCACTTCAGTAATATATTTCAAAACAGCACAACAGTTGTGTCATAAAATCAGCTTCTTTCACTTGAATCACAGAAAAGCTGTACACAGGTGGCTCTTTTCACTGGAAAGTGGGACTTTGCAGCTGTGTGTGGTCTATCTTTATTAGAGGTCTGTCTCTGGTTTAACATCATCTACGTGGGTAGCTTGTAGCTTCGCTTAACTTCCCCAGCACTGCTTATAATACAGTATAATGTGTGTCTCACTACACCAGCAACTAATGAAGTTTTGAGTCCTGGGAGTCAGCTGATGGGGATCCTCAATCGCAGCAGTTATTCATGATGGGAATCACGGGAAATATGGAAAGGCATTTTAATGAGCTTTTGTTTGTGCGTAGCACATAGATTTTGTTTTTCATTTAACTGTCTTACAATTGACAGTTTTTCATTAAACTATGGCAGTTGCGTATTGAGCTATGGCTAATGTCTTAATGTTCAGTCACTGATTGAAAGTCCATGTAAATCCTTCCAACAACAAAACTCCCTCTGGAGAGCACGTCATCGAATGGACGGTGTGTTTATTAAGGGAGTTCAATAAAACTAGTCCGATAATTGCTGTCACTCTGCTACCAGAAACCAACTTAATATACATTGAAGATTCAACAAACGTCTTTGTTTTGACTTAATAGCCATCAGGAGGCCACCAAGATGTACATGTTTATTTCCTGTCATTTCTTAGACGGATAGTACGAGCTAGTCGACTCCAGTCGATGGCTTCGCCCAGTCTTTTGTGTTTTCCTGCCTCGCTTGCGTTGTTTTGCTTCAGCACTGATTAGATTTACTCAGCTCTGCTCCGGCCAATCCGTTTAAAGAGAGAGAGGCGAGCCAAAGCCTGTTTTGATGCAGAAATGGCTGCAGGCATTGTTGACCGAAGGCCTTGAGATCGTTTTAAACCAACTTCTCACCCAGTAGTTTAAAATGGCATGAATAACTGAGACATTTTAATTGAACTCTCATCTTCATCTCAAGTTATATCTTAAGGAAAAGTACCGCTCTTTGAAGTACTAATTGCTGCTTTTAAATCAAAATCATATAATATTTTGAATATTTTTTGGGAAGTTTTTTTAAGACCATTAATATTATTTTAACAATGTGACATTATTTACGTGACCATTACGCACATTTCCTCCTCAAATATTGATTAATTTAATGTCCCCATGCATTTTGTTTTTTTTTTGTAATTCCCACTCTCATTGGATTCTCATATTACTTTATTTAAATCATTGTAAGTTCAAGAGAGTGCAACAATATTTTACAAATGAAAAAACATACATATTAATATACATATAGTCAATGAGATGTTCTTTTGAAAGAAATTAATCAATACTTTTTCAGCTAGAATTCATTAAATCAAAAGTGACAGTAAAGACATTTATAATGTAACAAAACATATCTATTTCAAATTGATGTTCTGTTAAAGAATTTATCAAAGAAAAAAGCCAGAAAAATAATTGAATTCGCATTAATATTAAGCAGCACACCTATTTTTAACATTGATAATAATAAGAAATGTTTCTTGAACACCCAATCCACATATTACATAATTTCTGAAGGATCATGTGACACTGAAGACTAGAGTAATGATGCTGAAAATTCAGCTTTGCATCACAGGAATAAATTACATTTTAAATTTTATCCAAATTGAAAAAGGTTATTTTAAATTGTAATAATATTTCACAACATTACTGTTTTTACAGTATTTTTGATCATATAAAGGCAGCCTTGGTGAGCAAAGGAGACTTCTATTAAAAACATTAAAAAATCTTACCTTGATTGATTTATATTGATTATTATTATTGATGTTAATAGTTAAATATCAGTATATTTTATCATTATATGTTATGAAAGCAATATACTACTGTCATGGTGTTCCCAGATTACAGTGATTTTACCATGTTTAAGGAAGTTTTAGGCACTCTTGTGGCTTATTGCTTATTTAATGACATTTAAACTAAATCATAATCACTGACAGATTAACCTGAACAGTTTACCTCTCTACAACCCTTTTAATAGCACTAGACATGGTAAACATTCAAGTTTTTTAAGGTTCTCTGTCAGTGACCATAAGCCCTCAGATCGGAGCTTTATTTGGCAGCCCATCTCCCAGAATAGCTCTTCATCACCCGCTTCTCCTCATCTTGACTTTTGCAGGAGTCTGATGCTCTCAAGTCCTCTGAGAAGATCTGCAGGCAGCTGATCTATCACCTGACCCCTCACTCCAAGTGGAGCAGACAGAACGTGCCCAGGAGGAAGTCTCAAGCCTGGTAAGAGTTTTGCATCTGTCCATCTGTCCCTTATTAGGATACACCTCCACAACAACTGACATCAGAGCTTAGAAAACTCTTCACTGACAGACTGAAATACAGATAACTAGAAGGAATCGAGATTAGCCATTCTTGACGTCTGAATAAGATGCTTAAACGGTTATGAAAATTTAATCTGGTTAATGTTGAGCTACCTCAGTTACTTAACAGAACACAGAAAGTTTCATAATGAAAATAATGTCATCATTTTCTCACCCTCACCATCCAAAACTACAGTTAGTGTAGTTAACTAAAACTAAAACTAAAAAAAAAAAAAAAAAAAATTGAAAACCATTAAAACAATTTTTTTACTTGAAATAAAATAAAGGTTAACTGAAATAAAATTTAAAAAGTAAAAAAAAATGAATAAAAAATCAGCTATTTAAGGCGATATTCTTTCATTTTAATTTAGTTTAACTTGATGTACTAAAATAAATATAAAACTGAAATAAACATTTATAAAAACTGTACAGACTTAAAAAAAACTAAATACAACAAAAATACTAAAACTACTTAAAATTAAAATGAAAACAAAAAATATAAAAACAAAAACTGATTCAAAATATTAACAAAAATAATTTACTTATTACTGAAATAACACTGCTGCTGAACACAAAAGAAGACATTTTTAACAATGTCTTAGTGTTTTTTATACATAATGAAAGTCTCTGTTGAACTCTATTGACTTTCATTGTATGACATTGTTCAAAATATCTTTGAGTGTAATTATTTTCTTTTACGTTCAGTAGAAAATAGAAAGTCGTACAGGTTTGAATGGTTAGTAAATGATGACAGAAATATTTTGGTGAACGATCCCTTTAAGGAGGCACAAGCAGAATCAGAATTGTTTAATTCATTACCAAACCCATCCCAAATCCCAAATCCATCTTCACAATACTAAAGTTTTGAATGAGGATCTGACAATAAAAACAGTAATATTGTGAAATATTATTACAATTAGTGTTGTGTCACATGATCCTTCAGAAATCATTCATGTCTTACTATCAATGTTGAAAACAGTTGTGCTGGTTAATATTATTGTGGAAACCACACTGTAAAAAAAAAATGTTGAGCAAACTTAAACATTTAAGGCAACCAGCTTCAGCAGATTTTTGAGTTCTCTCAACTTATTTTTGTAGATTTTTGAGTTCTCTCAACTTTTGTTGTATAAACTTAAAACAAGAAGTTGAGAAAACTCAAAAATCTGCTGAAGCTGGTTGCCTTAAATGTTTAAGTTCTGTCAACTTTTGATTTTTTACAGCACTGTAAAAAAAATAAATAAATAAAAAGTTGAGCAAACTTAAAAAGTTTAAGGCAACCAGCTTCAGCTGATTTTTGAGTTTTCTCAACTTGTTGTTTTAAGTTTATACAACAAAAAGTTGAGAAAACTCAAGAATCTCCTAAAAAAATAAGTTGAGAAAACTCAAAAATCTGCTGAAGCTGGTTGCCTTAAATTTTTAAGTTTGCTCAACTTTTTTTTTTTTTTTTTACAGTGCATGATCATTTTATCTTTTATGAATAGAAAGTTCAAAAGAACAGCTCTTATTAGAAATAGAAATCTTTTGCAACATTTTACTTTCACTTTTAATCAATTTTAATGATTAAAAATTGATTAAAAGTGCAAAATAAGGGTATTGAAAAACTTTTGAACAGTAGTAAATATGCTCATTTGGAGTCAAACCGACAACGTTTGTGTTTAAGCATTTTTTAATCTACCATTTGTGCTACAAGAACCTACTGCAGTTTTTATCTCCTGATCCTGACACTTTCCATCATGTAAAAGTGCAGAGGATGTTACCAGAGGCACCTGTCACTTCCCAATCTTAGAGTCTAATTGCTACAACTCTTGATATCATCCCACACGATTGGCATTTTGTCTCCAATGCGGCCAGGTGAAACTCAGATGAATGTTTCTCTCAGATGCGTTCTTCCATCAGATAACGTGATTTCCCACCAGCATATGAAACACAGGGAACGTCATTCCCTCTGGGCGTTGGGCAGGTATGGTGAGGAAGTCATTAGGAAAGGGAAAGTCTTTTTAATGATATCCATGTTCTCTCCCCATCCCAGAGCAATTAACCCAGTTTGGGAGATTTCAACAGCTGCAGTTTAGTTCCTCCGCTCCTTGTTTTATCAGCAACTCATCTCCAAACAAGCCTGAACAATAACAAGCCGTCATCACCATCGCTCACGTAGTTTGTGAACCTCTGCTCTTTCAATCTCTGTTATGAAAGCCTAATCTGCAGAAATGCCTCCTCCGTTTGTCTTGTCACACTCTCAGAGATGGTCGTGAGGGAAAAGATTGAATGCTTAAGTGGAACAAGATGCCTGTTAGAGTGTGAAGATACTGTCAGGCCGACCGTTGTTCTGTTTAAACGGAACACGAGGAGAGGAAAGATGCAGTGTTGCTGATGCTCTCGGCTTCTAAAGACATCCCCCATCTCTCTTTCCTCTTTCTAATATTCTTTAGGAGAGCTTTCAGGCTCCTTTAAACCACATCGATTTTTTTCTGCCTAGCACCTCTCCCAGAAAAGCTTTAAAGAGAGAGGTTGGGTGGCCGGAGGGGAAAACCTGAAAGACAGAGTATCAGAGAGACTCGAGTAGAGAGAGAGAGCTGAGGAAAAACTGCATTTGTGAGCATCTGTGCTGCTAGAACCAGAGTCGAAGGGAAAGTTCATCCAAAAAGAAGAATTCGGTCATTATTTACTCTAACTCATGTTGATCCAAACCAGTTTGGATTTTTGAGTGGAACACAACATTTTTCTCAGAAAATTACTTTTAACATCTGGTCTGTATGCGTTATTTCAAGACTTAATGAAACTATTCAATAGCTTTGTGTTAAATTTAACTTCCCTCCAATGTAGCTTTTGGAACTCATTCAAAAAGCTGCATTCATAGTGGCATATGTGGCATCAATGAGCAACATGCATGATTTTACAATGGGTGTTTTTGAGCATATTCCCTTCGCAATTTTGATTCAATAAACATACGCTCTAGTGAATGCATAGTAGTTCATCACAGAGTATCGCTGAGTTTTATAATTCTAATATATATTTATTTATAGTATATGAATATAGATAATAGATATGGATTATTTTTATAATATTATATAACATTAAATGATATATTACAATATATTATATTAATTTTAATAATATAATGCATTTTTATTTTATAGTTTTATGTATAGTTATTTTTATATTTAGTTATATTTTGTGTGTAAATAACTATATACTATATAATTATTGTAATTATATAATATATTAATATTTACAGTTAATACACATAGCATGTAACAAATATGGTAAAAATTTGGTAATGTGTGTAAATATAATTATGTGTATAATTTTATATATACTGTATGTGTGTATATATATATATATATATATATATATATATATATATATATATATATATATATACATACATATATATATAGATAGATAGATAGATAGATAGATAGATAGATAGATAGATAGATATATGTGGGTAGTTCACGTATTAATGTGTCCTATGGTGTGACGTAAAAATTATTTTATTTGTAAATTATTTAATTATTTAATTTTATTTATTATTTAAATTATTTGTATGTTACGGTTTTTTTTCTACATTTTTGCTGTCACACCATAGGACACAGTCCAATTTTTATTTGTCAACTACCATATATATATATATATATATATATATATATATACACACACACACTTTTGTTTTATAGTTATATATAATTTTATACTTTAATACTTCAATTTATATGATGCAATATTTTTGTTTTGCAGTTTTAATAATGATAAATATTTAATATTTAAGTATTTAAAAAATATATCATTAATGATGTTTAATTAAATATAAAAATGCTTAATTTTACTAACTTTTTACGAAAACACTGTGTGCGTGTGTTTGTGTGTGTATATGTGTATATATATATATATATATATATATATATGTGTGTGTGTGTGTGTGTGTGTATGTGCGTGTTTTTGTGACATATGAGGACACAAATTTGTATAATGACATGGGTATGACATAGGTATTACAAGGAGAAGGTGATTTATGAGGACATTTACAGTATCCCCATAATTCAAAAAGCGTATAAATCATACAGAATGAGTTTTTTTGAGAAAGTAAAAATGCACAAATGTGTGTGTGTGTGTGTGTGTGTGTGTGTGTGTGTGTGTGTGTACATAAAATGTATTTATACCGTCATATTTTCTTCTGAGATAAATGAGATAAAAGTGTTTTGATTATTCATACTTGTAACATTCATTGCAGCTCTGTTGTGTGCCTGTATGCTTGAGAAGCCAGTGTTTTTAAAGCCTGTTCTCGATTCCAGGCTAATCACCCACATATTCTTGATAGCTCCTGGAAAAGCCCCTCGTGCGAGAGCATGAAACAGCACAGCGGCAGTTGTTATTTCATCAACCCCGCGCTCCTGCAAGGCAGGCGTTCTCCTCTCAGCCATAACGACCTCCCAAACCAAATGGAATGATGAATCTGTTTAATAAAGCAGTCAGCAGGGGTGAAGATGAGCTAGCAGCAGCCCTCTGTGTAATTATCCCCTCTCGGATGGAGGTCTCGGCTCTGCTTCGGGTTGCCCGCGTCGTGTTGATGCCAAGTTTATTGGGGGAGCATTTGCTCTCGCATTAAAAGCAGCGAGGAGTTGATATTTGTCAGCTAACATCCTCCTCATTCTGATAAGCGCTTCGTGGAGCATGTTGGCTGCCTGCCACTGGGGTAAAACATACACGACCCATGGCTGCCCGGTCAGCGAAGAGCCACGGTTAAGAGCATGATGAAAGAGAATTCACAGCAGAGTGAGTCTGACCCAAAAGAGGACCTGCAGACGCTCATGGTGGCCTAGAAAACAGGCCTGTTTTGGCTGGTGCGTTAGATGACAGATTGAGCTGAACACATGTGGGGCAGCTTGGGTTTCAGCTTACATGATGCATGTGCCCACTGCTGACGGACAGAAACCTGCACGTGTCCATCGAGAGCCGGTTGGCGTTTTAGCCCACATTTGAAGATGACGTCAACCCGAGCAGAATGATCCGCATCTGATCTGTTCTGCATCCCGCATCCATGTTTTGTGTCCCATATGTTCCTGCGGACATGTACTCACTGTGGTGTCTTTTAGATTATAGGAGAAATACACTTTGAGGAGTCCTTTGATCTTACCGTTTTGCTTTCCATTCCAAATTTGGCTTGTCTAGATTTGGAATATAAGAAAATACTAATTTTTAAAGTATTTTTTTCACTCATTCAAGTTTGTGGCGGCGTATTCCTGAATTTAATGTGATTCAGTTTCTTCAGAAATAGAAGAAAATTATTTCTAGATACTTTCTAGATACCGGTGGTATCAAATGGTACTACAATGGAATTTTAATATACACCTTGATCATTTCTGATTATCAGATTCCTATACCATGGTATTTATTTGTGCACTGTTTAAATTTTGCATTGTAGAATAATAATTAGAAATATTTGCTTCCCCTATTCCCATTTCAAACATCTACATTTCATTATTGTAATACATAAAAAATAAACAGAAATTCCAAGTTATAAAATATAATATATAAGTCAATAAGTTATAAAATGTCTGTAAGTTATAAGTTCTAAAATGAATTAAACCTCTCTAAGTTTATTTAAATATAAAATGTAAGCTTATTTGTACATAACTGTAGTATATGGTGGTGTTGCCTTTAATTTATATTGATTTAATTGTAATTTTTAAAAAAAAATTAATTTAAACATTTTTACAGCTAATGAGAATTTGAGGAAATGTATACTGTATTATAAATGAGTTTGAGGATGTGTAGAATTTTTTTATTGGAAAACAAGACAAAAATACTGGTTAATTTTGTAGCATGTGATTTGGTTGACCCCAAAAATAAAAAATAAAAATATTATCTAATATTTTATCTAGTATATTATCTAGTGTCAATTATATCTCTTTTTAAAAAAAAAATTGTGGCAGTTACCATAATACAGTGATGGTATCAAATGGTACTACAATGGGATTTTGAGATATACCATGATAATGTTTGATTATCAATTTCATGTATCTTGGTAATCAGAATTTTTAATTGTGGCACAACAATTAAATACATTTTCTTCTCAAATTCCCATTTAAAATGTCAAATTTTTTATTACTGTAATGCATAAAAATAGAAATCATTTATTTGTTGTATTGGCTTTAATTCAGTTTATTTATTTTTGTTATTTAATTTAAAAGTTATTTTTTAATACTTATGAGAATTTGTGTTAAAAAGAAGGGGTTTTTAGGGTGCTTAGATGTTTGAATTTTTTTTTTACTGGAAAACAAGACAAAAAAGGATGGATTAAAATTATTTCTGTAGTGTACACTCTAACCCTCATGTCTCTGCTGTTTACTGTCCTTTTGATTTATTTATTTTTTATGTATTTTTTCCCATTTCTGCTTCCTGACCTTCCTGTAGACCGCATTTAAATGTGTTTGACCTACATATCACGTGTCTGTTCAGCTCTGGAGAGCCGATGGTACAAAGGTCATTAGCAGGTCTGACTCATCTCTCCTGTTTCTCTCTTCACTCTCCAGTCGCCCTGCTTTTATTGAACTAACTGATGTTAAGTTATCGCTCTGCTTTGTTCTCGTCCCCTTTGCCCTGGTTGAGGTGTAGAGTGACTTCACTTCGCTCAATTTAATCCTATTAGATACGCCATTCTGCAGACTCTACCCTGACAACAGTGTTAAGCAGGCATCCTTAAGCCTTATCCGTGATTAATCGCCTGTTGATCTCCACATGGGGAACTTTTGGTACAGAACATTTAGCCCCTTGTAAATAACAGGACAAGACAATAACGGTTTTCAACGTGGCTGTCATCCTTGTCAGATGTGTGTTGTTTAACTATAGCAGCTTATTCCTGATTTGTAATGTTATTAGGTGCCCTAAGAAGGGAAGAAAAAAATTAGCTAGTATATTGTATATATTCACATTTCCTTCCCCAATTTCCATTTTTAAAAAATCTAATTTTACTGTATTGCATAAAAACGGTAAATTATTTTAAGTTGATTTATGTGTGTAAACATGGCTTTAATTTATTTAAAATTTTCTTGTATTTAATTTTTTATATTAATATACATTTAATAAATATCTGTTGTAATTACTATAATATATAACTTTTTATGCATTATAAAACGATTATTCCTAGAACCTCTATATAATATTAATATTAATAATATTATATACAGTGGGAAAAAAATTATTTGATCCCTGCTGATTTTGTACGTTTGCCCACTGACAAAGAAATGATCAGTCTATAATTTTAATGGTAGGTTTTTTTGAACAGTGAGAGACAGAATAACAACAAAAAAATCCAGAAAAACACATTTCAAAAAAGTTATAAATTGATTTGCATTTTAATGAGTGAAATAAGTGTTTGATCCCCTATCAATCAGCAAGATTTCTGGCTCCCAGGTGTCTTTTATACAGATAAGGAGCTTGTTACCTGTATAAAAGACACCTGTCCACAGAAGCAATCAATCGATCAGATTCCAAACTCTCCACCATGGCCAAAACCAAAGAGCTGTCCAAGGATGTCAGGGACAAGATTGTAGACCTACGCAAGGCTGGAATGGGCTACAAGACCATCGCCAAGCAGCTTGGTGAGAAGGTGACAACAGTTGGTGCGATTATTCGCAAATGGAAGAAACACAAAATAACTGTCAGTCTCCCTCGGTCTGGGGCTCCATGCAAGATCTCACCTCGTGGAGTTTCAATGATCATGAGAACGGTGAGGAATCAGCCCAGAACTACACAGGAGGATCTCGTCAATGATCTCAAGGCAGCTGGGACCATAGTCACCAAGAAAACAATTGGTAACACACTACGCCGTGAAGGACTGAAATCCTGCAGCGTCCTCCTGCTCAAGAAAGCACATGTACAGGCCCGTCTGAAGTTTGCCAATGATTCAGAGGAGAACTGAGTGAAAATGTTGTGGTCAGATGAGACCAGAATCGAGCTCTTTGGCATCAACTCAACTTGCCGTGTTTGGAGGAGGAGGAATGCTGCCTATGACCCCAAGAACACCATCCCCACCATCAAACATGGAGGTGGAAACATTATGCTTTGGGGGTGTTTTTCTGCTAAGGGGACAGGGCAACTGCACCGCATCAAAGGGACGATGGACAGGGCCATGTACCGTCAGGGCCAGGGCATTGAAGCCAGCCAGGGCATTGAAAATGGGTCGTGGATAGGTATTCCAGCATGACAATGACCCAAAACACACAGCCAAGGCAACAAAGGAGTGGCTCAATAAGAAGCACATTAAGGTCCTGGAGTGGCCTAGCCAGTCTCCAGACCTTGATCCCATAGAAAATCTGTGGAGAGAGCTGCAGGTTCGAGTTGCCAAACGTCAGCCTCGAAACCTTGATGACTTGGAGAGGATCTGCAAAGAGGAGTGGAACAAAATCCCTCCTGAAATGTGTGCAAACCTGGTGGCCAACTACAAGAAACGTCTGACCTCTGTGATTGCCAACAAGGGTTTTGCCACCAAGTACTAAGTCATGTTTTGCGAAGGGGTCAAATACTTATTTCACTCATTAAAATGCAAATTAATTTATAACTTTTTTGAAATGCGTTTTTCTGGATTTTTTTGTTGTTATTCTCTCTCACTGTTCAAATAAACCTACCATTAAAATTATAGACTGATCATTTCTTTGTCAGTGGGCAAACGTACAAAATCAGCAGGGGATCAAATAATTTTTTCCCCACTGTATTTGTACATATAATATTAATAAAATTTTAATATTAATTTTAACGGTAAAATTTGAATATATTATTAATGTTTCAAAGAAATTGCAGAAATGAGAATTTACAGGAAAATGTGTTTTATTATCATGAAAATGTTTCATTTTTAATGTAATTAAATAAAAAATATACTTTTTTAACTCATTCGCTCATTAACATTATGGTACAGTCAAAGAGTGTGTTTATTATTTAAATATATATTTTCTAATATATTTTATGTTATGTATTTTATTGCAAAACCATGTGCTTTTTGTAAGGCATGGAAGTCTATTTAACAGAAATATTGATATACATTCAAAAAGATGTTACAGTATTAGCATGAGTGCAAACAAGAGCCATAAAATCTCTTCCTCCTGTTGAAAAGATGCATTTGCCCTCCAAACGCTTTGATTAGCATAAACATCACATCACTGTTTGTAGCCTTGGCAGAAACCAGGCGAATGTGCCGACACATAAATTCCCAGAGGGCTGACGCATTAAAAAGGCTGAGCAGACAGTCGGCACCGATCCGCCGTACAGTAGCAGAGCTCAAAGCGGTTATCAGGCACTGGGGTGCATCCCTTCTGAAGCAATACCTTTTAATGCCGTTTCTCTAGCAGTTTTGCAATGATTCTGCTGGCTGGGCGCCCGCTATGCTACTGTTATATAATCCATCACTTCCCTGCAGACGGGCCTTTCCAATAACTCAACTGTCACAGCCTTATATGGGCAGATAGAAAGGAGGTGCAGGCATTAGATTCATGCTTACAAACGCATACAAGCATGTAGTATTAGCGGCGAGCAGGGTTTGAGCTTGAGCTCTGATTTGAAGTTTCTTTTTTGAAGATACGAGGGAGCAGCGCTCCTCATCTCATCTTTTTTAGGAGCACCATGCTATCACACACATCATGTGCTATTATCATCATTGTAATTATTGCTATCATTACTCTTTGCTCTTATCAAAGGGGAGCTCTTTCAGTGGCTGCAAATATAACACTACTACACTTCTAAATCGGGCAAGGGGATGTTTTATAATCTGATTCAAATCAGGCCTATCTTTGCGCATAATTAGACAAACCTTTCATCAAAATTACTGCACCATTGAAAGCACCCCGCGATTATGCTGGAAATGGGTCTTTCTTGGAGTTTCTAGGAACAATCAGTCTGATAAGTAATATGAAATTGCTAAACTTTGTTTATGAACTTTTATATGAACTTTTAAATTGTCTAGCTTTTCTGCTTTATCTAGATTACTTGTTATATGCTTTTTAATCCATTTTTCACACATTAGCAAGTGCCATGTATTGTCCACTGGCATAGTTGGTTAAGCTAATTTGTGATAAATTTCATTTAATTTTTTATGTATTTTTATGGTACCACAGTAATGAGAATATAATGAAAAATGTTCAAAAAATCATTCAAAAATATATTTTTTTAATTCAGTCAAAAACACCACAATAATATATATATATATATATATATATATATATACTATGTGTTTGTGTGTGTGTGTGTGTGTATATATATATATATATATATATATATATATATATATATATATATATATATATATATACAGAAAAAAATAGTACCATTTATCATGGTGTATCTTGATTCCATGTTATAAGCTTTTTATATTCTTCATTATTTAATTATTTTACAATATTACAGTAATTCTAATTTGAGGGAAAATGTGTCTAATAGTCTTGAAATTATTGGCACAAAAGAAAAGATCATGGCTTAACTTGCTTTATGAAAACATAATTTCTTAGTTGTTTTCATTTTGATCCTATTCCTCCCTAATCCGTAACGTTCCTTTCACATTAGCATGTAGCGTGAGTTTTCCACTGGCACAGTTGGTGAAGCTGCCGCTCAAATCCATGTAGGTGAAACCCCATGGAGAGGCAGCGATGTCCCGAGACTGCTTTTGTTGGAGGCATCTCACATGTGATAGTGTGTTTGTGTTGATGGAGTGGTGGCGTGTGTGTTGAGCAGGATTAGCTGCTCCAGGAACTGGCACTACTTCAGTCTGACACTCACTGTTAAGCCCACAGTGGCCTTCTGACGGCTAATTAAAGCAGGTTGGCATCAACTCACGGTGCTACACAACAAGCGAGAGGTGGGATTATTGAGAGATTGAGGGCAATGGGGGCTGTTTATGGTAGGTGTGTGTCTTACGACAGGCCAGTATCTTACATGATTACTTTTAATAAACATCACTGTAAATTCTCAGCTGTGCTGGGACTGAAACATAAACTAAAGCCCACAGTTCTGTTTACACACCTTTTTGATTGAACAAGTCTCGGCACCAAATAAGATTCATCAAGGGTCAATTAATTTCATAGCATAGGGCCTGTGTGTGTGCATCATAACTCGCTTGTATAAATTTATTAGTCAGTTCAATCAGGTATGTAGAGTGCTGTCCTGCAGGGAAATTTGCATGCTGTGTATAATTTAAAGTAAAGAGCTGTTTTTGTGTGATTCAGTAACATTTCACCCCATTTTCCCCTCCACATTTTGACATTCTAACTAATAAAAAGGTTTGAACAGAAAACAAACTTAATATGTTTTAAGTTTTATTTTTATGCATATTTATGTGTGTGTGTGTGTGTGTGTGTGTGTGTGTATTATATAATTTTTATATATTTAGAATTTACACACACACACATATATATATATATATATATATATATATATATATATATATATATATATATATATATATATACCCATGCAGTATATATGTTTTTTTTTTCATTTTATATATAGTAACATTATTATTATTATTATTATTATTATTATTATTATTATTATTATTATTATTATTATAAAATTTATATAATAACATTATAATGCAATGCTAGTTTTGCAGTTTTAATAATTATTATTTTCATATTTTATTATTTAAATAATTAAATATATTTAATGGGTGTGAGTGTATATTTATACTTGTCTTTTTTATATCTTTTAAGTGTGTGTGTGTGTGTGTGTGTGTTTGAGTATATAATCTGTTTTTTTTGTTGTTAATAATTATAATCATTTTTGTATGTAATTTAAATATATATAGTGTTATAAAACATATTAATGAATTATAATTACATCTAAAAAAATTACAAAAAAAGGTTTATGTAAAAAAATGGGTTTAGACTAGAGTAAATCAATAAAAATCAACAAAAATGTGTGCAAGTATTTCGCTAAAATATTTAATTATGGCTTTACTATTTTGAGAATTACCACAGCAGAACTGCAAATAATACAGAGTCCTTGCAGCTTTTACACCGAGTTTTCTGTCTACTATCCACATTGATATATATAGCATGGACTAGCCCATGGAGAAGAGGGACAAATCGAAAAATGTGACTTAGACTGTCCATTCAGCGGAGGCACCTCACGTCACATCACGCCTTTAAATCTAAATAAAGTCTCAGAGACATAAGCATATATAGAGCATATGTCAAAGTGTCAGTATGGGGCAATATTAATGCAAATGTGCCTGCCACGTCGTCAGGGCTTGCTAGAGAAATCATCTGAAGAGAGTTTTGACAACATTATTTTGAGAGTCATAGTGGCGTGGTATGTAGATCCGCACTGACAGGTTTTTGAATAGATTTTACCCACAAGTCAGTGTGTGATGAGAAGTGCAACTGAAGCTCTGCATGTACATCTCAGGTTTGCTTAGTCAACCCATTTTACTGTGCAGAAGACGCAATGTACACCTTTAGCAAATTAAACCATATGTTTGGTGGAAATGAAGGTGCAGTAGTGAAATGTAAGTACTAGGGGTGTCAATTTAACGTTAATGTAGTGCAATTAACTTTTTGTAATGTCTGTTCAGTGATATTGCCTGCCACCATAATGAAATTTGTTTGAATTGTTTTATTTTGGGGGATTTTTTCAGCAAATTTTGGTGCATGTGATTTCTTTTATTAATTAATCATCATGTCATGTAATTTAATTGGACTAAAATTTGTCAGAATGTGTCATATGTGGCAGCCTGTAATCTTTTAATGCTTGTTTCCTTGTAGTATCTAGCTGTTTTTGAGATTACATTTGATAGGTCATGTAAGCTCTTGGTGAAAACATGTCAATATCCCAAAGGGCAGAGTGGATGTACGATGCAATTAGAGCCAGTAGATCTCTCATTAAGCAGGTTGTTCAGTTCCTCCATGGATTCTAGATTGTACCACAGTTCATTTAATAAATGCATTGATCAGTTTTGTCTACTGACCTTACATATAACCCTGAAAATCACCTTTCAAATTTCACAATTTCTCCTTAATGTAGGATTTATGTGCACATCAATTGTACAAACCAAAACGATCAATGTTTGATTGATCTGGTGAATGGTGTAGTTCCAAACTCAACCAGCAGGGGCTAACTGCCAGCCAAACTTGACCTCCTGGGTGATACCATGACATTCTTAGAAGTACAATTTAAATACCACAGTTTATTAATTTCTCACCGTATGTATAGCCCTGCCACTTTACCTAAAGTTCAGTCTTAAATGGTTTGTTCCTGACGATCAACAATGTTAGCAGCCCATGTTAACAATGTCCCAGAGATAAAGGATAAAGGATGCATTGAGCCTAAACCAGGATAAGCGCTGCCATGTTACCTTGCAGATGGGCAGCCAAATCTGGATTGCAGTCTGCTACCTACCCCATCTGTTCCACCCCCATCCCACCAACTCCAGGATCTCTCAGCACCCTTCCTCACGACTATGACACCAACACACAGTGTTGTTTTTGAAAAGGGCTGATCCGTGCATTTTGTTTGGCTGGACCTCTGGCTCCTACACAGAACAGTGCTAGTGGCGTGCCAGGCAGCCCCTGTAGGAAAGCCCTTAATCCAATCAGACAAGCCCAGACTCAGAACAATAGAGCACACGGCGTAGGAAGTCCAAATCCTGCAGTCACAGCAAAAGCCCCTCTGAATGTAATGCTATCATGCCAGGCAGAGGAGAAGCAGATGGACTTTCCCCGCTGCAGAGGGGTGGGGTGCTGCAGGGTGAATGAAGGAGGGAGCTGCATTGCTGTTCAGTTGTCAGCTCTCTAATTTAAAGCGTAGTTAGTGCACATGGAACCATTGCTCATGCATAGGAGTCTTTATTACTACCCCTATATTCAGAATGTTTGATGTCTATGTAATGCAAAGAATTGGTCTGTCTTCCATAAATATGGAAGACAAGCTGATTTACAATTATTTTTAGGAATTGACAACCTTGCCCCCTGGCTGCTGTGTCGTCAACTACTTCATCTGCACACAAGTATATGGGGGAGCTGCAGTAGCAATACCTCAGAGCAAACCACACACATTTGCAAACATCTCCGTCAGCCCGAGTTTCCACAGTTTTCCATTTTTTGGTGTGTGCACTCATTTTTTCTGACAGCCCTGACTTTCTTGTCAACGTGACTGCTCTGGGCAAGAACAATGACTCATTGAACCCTATCCATCCATCCATACATTCAATTTCCATGTTTCTCTCCCTTTTTTTGTGAGTCTAAGAGAGAATCTAATCCAAAACCCACAGTACTGTGCATGACTCGATGCTTTGAAATAAGCTTTTAACTGAGGCCGCTCAGTTTTGTTGCTCCGGCTTTGCATATATGGATTTTCGGAGGACATGCTGATTGGTAATGTGCGGTGACATAGGGGGAAATGCAGGCGCTGTGCAGTGTCTGCACATCACAAACAGCACTGGTCATCACTGTTAGAAACAGTTGGCAGAGTTAGATTTAAATTGCCTGTCACTTTCTGAACTTTATCTGAGAAAACAAACTATCTGGTTAAGTCACATGGATTTTGAGATGACAGATGTTTGAATGAGTAATATGTTTTATGGGGATCAAGTCAAACGTAATATACCTATAATATATATAATTCATGTACTGTAATAATTCTTAGAATGGTGAAGGTGTGTTTTTTGCTTGTATATCTAAGGCTGTTTTTCCTAAAGCAGTGGTGGATAAACTATATCTATATAAAAGTTTATACACAGTTTGAGTAGCAAGATTGTGTTCAGTTTTAACGCTTTCTTCCATTTTGTATCTTTGGGTAAGAATAAGAAGCATTTCATCCGGTACTTAGTCTCTTTCATTCCAACATAAGAAAACGTTTCTGGAATCGGCATCTGAAATGGCATTAGACATATTTACAGGGTTTAATGTAGCTCAGAGGAGACATGGATGCATTCAACCTGCAGTTAAAAATGCATAAATAATGCTTTGTTTTAAACATAAAACGCTAAAAACTGATATTTGAAATTATTTAAAACATGAAAAAATAGTCGAAATGTGACATTAAAACCACCAGTAGGTGGCAGCTAATCACTGTTAATCAGTGAGTCATTCAGATTCAACCGATTCTTTCAAATTGGTGATTCATTCGGGAACAAAGCATTTAACTGTCTTACTGTCACTGAGTCATTCATTCAACATATTCGTTCAAAAAGCTGATTCATTCAATAAATAAACACCGTCCATTGCTCAGAGAAAAATACTATATGAAGTATTATTACTTTGTTACATTACACCACAGTCCTAAAGTAACTTAAAGTACTTTTGCTACATTGAACAGACCCCCCAGAACAATGTGGTTTCTGGTGAATGCAAAATGCAGAATTACCCCAGCATCAAAGAATACGGTCAGTGTATCTTGTGTATCAGTGTATGATTTCTTGTTTTTCATTTTTTGCAAACAATAAAAAAAAAAAAATGAAAATGAAAAAGAGTCGTTTTCTACTTTCAATATTAAATAAAAAATCAAATGTCCAAAAGATACACTGACCGAAAACCATGATGTCTGCTTCCATGTGGATTGCAAAAATAGAACAAGTGTGCTATCAGTGTTGGTCTTGTGAACTTTGTAATCGTGTTAGTTGGACTTGCGTGCCCATTTTTAGGTAGTTTGAAGGCATCAAAACTTTCTGTTGCATTGGCCGGGAATCGAACCCGATTCTCAATGGTAGTGCTAAACCATTACGGATGCAATATTCTTTCGTCCGCTAGCGCTCTCGCTGGAAGTTTGAATTCGCCGTATTTATCCCGACTCGGAGAATGAAAACCCACATCGGCGAACTGCTTCGGTTGTTTAATTCAACGCATTCTCAGCGCATCTATCAAAGGTAAGATACTTTATGTCACATCAGTTTACGTTTTGTTACCGTTACTTTGTTCGTTTCCAAACTTTACCCTGTCGGGCTTTGTTTACTATAGTTTAGTGTAGATTGATTTGTTTGCATGCCAAATTATGAATGAACATAGCTGTAATTTACGTTTCTATGTATTGTTTGTCATCATTAACACGTCATCTGTTGATTACAAGCTACATTATGAATGGGCGTAACCATCATTTTAATTTTTGTAATGAAATTACGTGTTCAAAAATGTTTTCTATGCATGGTTTTTATTATAGTAACCATAATTTAGCCATGGTATATTAGTAGTAGAATCACAACAATAAATGTGCAATTGTTGTTACTGTATTGAGCATTATATTTGCAGTGCAGCCATGAAATTGTAAATAAAAAAATCAATCTGTCAAGAACAGCAGGATTACTACAGTTTTAATATAATAACTTGTGTGTATATATATATATATATATATATATATATATATATATATATATATATATATATATATATATATATATATGTATAGTGTGTGTGTGTGTGTGTGTGTGTTTATTTGTGTGTGTAATTATTGCTTTTTGTAATATTTCTATATTGTTGTTCTTGTAGAGACCACTGTTTCTACACTACTTGTGCCCTTGCTGTCATCTTTTTATGGTACCCATGCAGATCCTCAGTCAGATACAGGTAAATATTTGACACATGAACTACATCATGCACATAGGGTTTCTGCAGGTTTTTAAGTCTTAAAATGTCTTAATTTACCCTTACACTAATTAATGGCTTAAGAAAGTTTTAAATCAGAGCAGAAAGTCTTAAATTCATAAAATTATATCATGAAATGTTGGACGTAAAGCAAAAAGTGAATGAATCTTTTCCTCTCTATTTTGTCTTGTTTTCCAATACAAATATCAGACATCTTTCAATCAAGATATGTTTATTTCAGATGCAAATGTAAATGAAGTCTTGAAAAAAAATGTAATGAAATTAAATGAGTTTATTCTTAAAACAATAACAATTATCTGTCAATGAGTTATCAAAACTTTCCTTTAAATTAAGGTTACATTTTTTCCAAATGGCAGATATTGTTTTAATCACAGAATCACTTCAAACAAGACTTTGTATTTTATGTCATTTTGTATCTCCAGTAAATGTATCTTTATTTAAGAATCTTTAGGCATTTGCACTGGAAAACAAGACAAAAATACTGAGGAAGAACATCACTTTTTTTGCAGCTTGATCTGAAGCTACAGTAAAAGATATTTCTATATTCTAGTGTCTGGAGCAGAGTGTTTCAGTGCGTTTTGTAAAATGAATTAAAAAAAATTATGAATGTCTGTTGGAAATTGTATTTTCATACTCTGAAGTTAATACAACTCATTGTGTTTCTCTCCAGACATTTACATTCTACAGAACATATTTGTGTTTTTCCTCATTTGCTCCTCAAATTTGTTTTACTTGGTCTTAAAAATGTCTTAACTTTACCTTCCTAAAACCTGCAGAAACTGTTTTCTTACACATTAAACAAAATATTCAACTTGTTGCAGACACCACTGCTACACTGTCTGTGCCCTCGCTGTTTCCATATGGTTCCCATGTGGAGCCTCTATCAGAATTTTCAGAATGCAGAAGTTAATTAATTTTTTCCCCCTCTGTGTAGGAGCTACATATATGCCAACTCTGCCTCTGCTGGCCTCACCTGCGTCCCGTACTGGACCTGTGAAGACTGGTGGCAGGGTGTTTGTACTGGACCACAAACGCAGAGCCCATTGACAACTTACTAATAAAACCCATGGGAAGAAGGACATTCTCAGGAGTATGCAGCAATGGTCCACAATTCCTCTACTGATCCAAACAGCATGCTCCATCCGACCACAAAACTGCACATTTCACAGTATGTCAAGCACCTGGCCAAACTGCTGAACACCAGTTCTTCATTAAACAACTCCAGAGAAATGTCTTTAAAGCGGGTAGTAAAACAACCAGTATGCCAGTGGTAACAATGAAGCCTGCGGATGTAAACCCACCTGCACCTGCTCTGACCACACTCCTAACTAATGAGACCATTGAGAGAATTGTATTATGGAGCGGCGGCAGCAGCAGCAACCTCAGCAGAAGAAGAAGAAGAAACAAACTAAGACTTGTCTTGCCTGTGGACAGCCAAAGATGGTTCCTCTCTCCACTTTTTTTTAATCAGCAAGGCCCTGTCAGGTACTTCTACTGTTCCACAAAGGTTTTTAATGCTTACAGTGATGAAGGACTAACAAACCCTGGAATTTCATTCCAAGACTTTATGGAAATGGAGTTTTTTGAGAGAGAACTTGAGGCCACAAAGAAACAGGTGGAGGAGAAAGGACAGCAAAAACGCAAAAGGCCTGAAACTGGACACATTGGTGGTTGTGCAGATTTTGTAAAATGGAACTGAAGCAGGGTCCAAACAGTCCTCACATATACACAGGCTTTCCTATGGCATAGCAGGAAAATATGCTTATTCCCCTCCATTTATCCAACCTCAGGGCATTCAGAAAGAGATGACCTGGAGAGAGTTTAAAGAGTCTGCATTTTACGAGATGGAAAGACCGAGATGGCTGGCAGAAGAAAAAAAAAAGATATTTCTTAATATTTTGCCCCTTAGAAATATTTAACTCATGTATATACTGTATAGTTTGATTTGTTTATTTTTCAGTGTGAGATTGTAATATGTATATATTGTCAGAAATTTATTTATTTTTCTTTATTATTTTGGATCAATATTTACTAATCTTGTTAGTAAATATGAAAATTTACTATTTACTAAAAAGTGCTTAAAGCATTTAATAAAAACAACTGAAATTTACAAATTGCTTCATGAGTGCCGTGTTCTACTTCATAAGACTTATATTTTACAGTTTCTATGGTTTCGGAAACACTACTTAATTGCTCATTTAACTTAAGTGCATCTTATATTATTCCATCATTCAATCAATTGTCTATATATAATACTTACTAAGTTTGAGTTAAATTTAAATGCCTCTTATTTACATTTCAAAAGCCATTTAATATAACTATTCATGCTTTTAATATAACCATGGAATGTTATACTACTATTATTTTACTGTTTATTTTAATATTAATAATTTATTCCAATCCAAAAAGGCAAGACACAAATTTAAAACACTCTAATGTATTGGCTGTGACATCATTTCCGCTCTTTGGCCAGCTGTTGAAATGCTTCAGTCTGATTGGCTGTTAGCGAATTACAACTATCCACAGCTGGCCCGTGCGCAGCATGCGAAAATTCTACCACTAAACCACCAATGCTTGTTAACCGCATTCTTGTGGTGCCTCACCGTGATTTTGCAGGCCTGCTTTAGAACGTGTGACATTTATCCTTAAAAGTCTCTTTTCAACCACTAATGCTTAAGGTTTGTTTGTTTATTTATTTATTTGAGAGGTTGTCTCACTGTAACTTTATAGGTCTGTTCTAGAACTCTTGAAAGTCTTGGCCTCAAAAAGCAGCTTACATTGGATGAGATTAATACCCTGGACTGTAGTCACTTAAGCTCTACCCCCTTCACAGTTCTAAACCCAAAAACTCATTTGAAACAGAAAAAAACACAAATGAAAAGAATGGGTATATTGCATTGCTATTTAAAATTACTCTAAAATGCTCTCCACATTATTCTGTAACAATGTGTAAGTAAATAATGGAATAAAAATATGGCATGTTTTTTTTTTTATATCATGATTGGCACAATAATATTATAAGCATGGTAATTTAATGTAATATGCTAACACTATTTTTTTTCTTTCACAGTTTAAAAACTACACTGAAAAAGAAATTAACAAACGATACCGTGGATCTGTCTGGTATCCCCCTTTCTGGCCGTGATCTACATCGTGTGGCATACTACCTTCAGAACAATGGTTCATCTGTCACGGCAGTGGACATCAGCTTCACAGAGCTCCAAGATGACAGCTTGCGACTTCTTTTACCATTCTTAGGAGTGCTACCCAAACTCACCACCCTTGCAATCAATGGTAACCGGCTGACTGTAGCTATCCTTAAAGACCTGATAGAGGTGGTTAAGGACCCCAAAATGTTTCCCAGTTTGGCCTGGGTGGACCTGGGCAACAATGCGGACATCTTTACTGTGCCTCAGCCGTTGCTGGTTGCCCTACGCAGACGCTTTGGAATGAGAAGCAGCCTACCTACCATCTACGAATACAGTGAGGGTCAAGGCAGCAGCTACTGCCTAGAGACTTCTACTGAGGAAATCAGTGTGTTTGACGAGGAAGAGGAGAATGAAGAGGATGAGCTGGAAGACCATCTGGTGCTGGAGCCCTGGAGTGTAGAAGAGAAAAATACATTGCATTACTGTGAAAGGTGATGGACTCTGCTGTTCCTTGTGGTTTGGTATTGTTCTTTTGTTATTCTAACACTCCAAATAAAGGTCCGGTGTATCAACATTGTAAAAGCATTAAGCACCCTTTTCCCACAAAACCTAAATGGAGTGCCATGAGACAAAATGGTTATGTAAAGTAGGTGCCTGGAGGTGGGATTTTGAACGAATGGAAGGGGGAAAGAAAGATCAGGACCTGTTCCTCACTCCCACGAACTTTATTCTTTAGTCCAGTTGCTGCAGAAAGTACCAGCGAATCTGTTGTTTGCAACGTTAAACTTCAATTTAGGGTCAAATACTAACTGACCACATATAAACTAATAGAACGAGACAAATTTTTAAGACATAAAACAATTACCACAAGCCAGTCTTTGCCACCCACATCAGCAACTTTCAGGCTTCTGATGTGAAACTTTCACATTTGGCTTGTGACAGATATGGCCAAATGCTCTCCTCTGAGAAAGCTTTTGTCCAGGGTAGATTCGCCTCAATTAGACGAGCACTGAGAGCAAGGAGAGGTGAGAGAAGAGAGAAAAAAGGCTGCTGGAGTGCCTGCGGGCTAGAAGGGATACTGATGTCTGTGTGTTTGCGCGAGTGTGTGTGTGTGATGTTTTTCTGTGGAAGTTTATGATGCAAATGTAGCTTTAGCCAGAGCTCATTAAACAGGACAC
The DNA here is from genome assembly GCA_039654775.1 of Spinibarbus caldwelli. NCBI lineage: Eukaryota > Metazoa > Chordata > Actinopteri > Cypriniformes > Cyprinidae > Spinibarbus > Spinibarbus caldwelli. The sequence goes on along the minus strand of CM077266.1, from coordinate 6,110,508 downwards.
ACAGGCAGCCGAGAGACTAACAATGTCACACAACCGACATGATTATTTTTCATTAAATCGCATCCAGTTTGCAACAAGGGATGACATTATAAGACCCATAAACACCTGTCAGTGTTTCATCAGTGCAAAAACCATGTTTGTATCGTCACAGTGAAATTGATTTCAATGTTTTTATAGGAAAAACAAGTTTGATTCATGTCGGTGTTTTGTATTTTTTAAACAAATTTGATGTAACAGAGATCATTTATTAATTATTAATGCCATGTGTGTGTGAATGCACGAGTGTTTGACAGTAAATGTGACCTTTTGAGTTGTTATGATGCCATTTGCTCCACAGGTGGTTTTTCCTTTACAGACGCGTATCTGATTTGCACTTTACATGACAGGCTTTTCTAGTTGGCTGGTCATCTCCAGTTGTTGTGGTTTTTTTTTTTTTTTGGTCATGATTATGACTCCAACATCTAAATTTTCTTTGTAGTTCAAAGATAATGTGTTCAGTTCTAGTGTAAATGTCACAGACAGTGTGACTCTAATTGCTTCAAGCACCTGGATGTTCTATTCCTTTCTGTTTTATAACAAACACTAATGAATGATTGTTCTTGTTGTGAAATAAACTCTGTAAAAGACAAGACATTCTGTTTGTTAGATGGCATTTGAGAACGTGCTTTTGAGATACAGGCTGGACAGGAACTGGATTTATCCTGTTTTTACCTGCCAGATGTGTTTTTCTCTAATTTGTTTCCCAGAATTCATGTACAGTAAGTAATTACAGGAGTCAGCAGTGCTGTCACTAAGTACTGGGATGTATAATTAAACTTTCTAACTTGATGAATTGGTTGTGGGAGTCAAAAAAAAAAAAATGTACTGTAAGACCATGGTTTCCATACTCGTATATAGTGTATGTGGTGTATTACCACAGTATTTTAGCTAGTGAGTATCTGCTTTCCAGTCTGTAGTGCTGTCCTGTACAAAGTGAAAGGCTCATTTTGATAAGGTTTTCTTCCTCTCTTCATTTCTCATCCTGGTGTGGTCAATACTGAGGGTTTCTGAGTGTCTCTGTTTGCTTAATGAGAACAGTGCTCTGTGTTAGCAGACAGCACTTTCTTAATGAGACTCCATAAGTCATTTCTGGCAGCTTTCACAGGCAGCCGCTGGATCTCCACACCACATACAGAGCTCTAATTCGCTAATGTAGCATTCTCATTATCTTTTTATTTTCATTTATTTAAAAAAAATAAAAAAAAACACTTCTTTATTTTCATTTATTTATTAAAAAAAAAAAACACTTCTTATACTGCTGTGTAGGATTGTTTTATTCATATAGCTCCTTAATCATATATTATAATAATAGAACAATGTTAAATAAGTAACTAAATATGCTTGTTCAAAAAAAATAACAAAATTGGGAATGATTATATTCTTGTTTTGAAGCAAAATGAGGCAAGATTGTTACCCCTTAATAATTAATTTACCTTAATAATTCCATTAATAATTTATGCATCATATGGTTAAATAGATTAACAGGAGTTTGGATTTATAGAGAGGCGATTTAAATGAAAATGTAATGAATTTTTTTTTTTTTTTTTATCTCATCTGTAGTAGGCTTGGATTAGATTAATTGGTTTATAGAACCCTGAAAAAGTCAATGACCTTTGATGCGTTCAACTCTAACTGCACACAGTGACAGGAAACAGCAGCTTCAGTCGTCTTGTTTGAAGTGCAGATGTGCCATATGATTGATGTGAGGTCACTGTCCGTTTGCAAACTATGTGTTTTGAGACATTTGTGGTTGATTTGCTCCATGTGTTTGCTCTTTGACTTTCTTTCAATGACCTTGGTTGCACAATTCATCTTTTTTGGTCCAGGCCTGTCCCTGGGGTGCATTAAAAGTCTCTGAGGGTCAGTGTCTGCTGGTTTTACTTGCACCTTTTAGGGGCTTAATAAAAACAAGCCTTGAGACCCAAATCATAATGACACCAGGGAATTTCCGCATGAAACTTTGCATGCATGTTATTGTGTTCCTGGAAGACCAGAAAAGTTGTGGGAAAACTAAACTAGATTGGTGTGACTCTTTTTGAAATTTCCTGTAACATACGCTGTCATTCGGTTTATTCAGACACAACATCTGCACATGAGGTTTGAATTTACACTGTGAATTACTATATTCAATAGCAGGCCTTATTTACTAATGATGATTACATTACTTTAAATACATGACACACTTAAAGTTTTATTTAAATAAAAATTTATATCAATAATGGATAAACGTCATTAAATGAAAAATAAGTTTTTAAAGTACAGTTTAGTTTTATATTAATATAAAACATCATATAGCTATATTTAAAGTACTTATAGCCTCAATAAAAGAGTAAACTATCATTCCCATTGTATTTTGCTTCAAAAATGTAATTGTTAAAAATTGTCTGTACTCCCATCTCTAACACTATCAAAATCCTTTATCCTGTCATTTACATTTTTAAAGAGTTTCAAGAATGTTTTAGGTAACTTTTGACTGATCAGTAATGGCAAAAAGCTTGTTTTCAGCTTGTCATCCTTCCATACAATGCTTCAATTTCCATTTACAGTAAAAGCTCACACTTTAGCTACTGAAGGTTCACGTTTTATGGTCAATGTCGCCCCCAATTGGACAACAGTTAGAATTACTTTAACATACAAAAGACCTAGAAAAATAAAATATCTACAAAGAATGCAAATAAAGATTAGAACATAAATAAATAAAGAACTACACGAATTAAGAAATAAACAAATAAATACATTTTGTTGGTTTTTTTCACTTTCTCTATTAGATTGTTCCAGCTGATTTAGTTCTTACTGAGGTTGCTTCAAAGCTGAAGGTACAGTACCTTCATAACGAACTGTTGGGAATTTGTGTCATAAGTCTTCAAATGGAGTCATGTTTCATTAACTTGCCCACTTGTTTCTCAGGTCTGCTTACTTTGGCAAGTACATCATGCATAACTTCACACTGACAGATGGCAAATGTTCTGCCTCCTTTCACTTGTATCAGACACAATCTTGCTTGTAATCTAACACTACATATGAATGGTATGAACTTTGTTTTTTTTCTTTCAGATAGATAGATAGATAGACAGACAGACAGACAGATAGATAGATAGATAGATAGATAGATAGATAGATAGATGGATGGATAGATAGATAGATAGATAGATAGATAGATAGATAGATAGATAGATAGATAGATAGATAGATAGAGGGGGATGGGTGAGAAACAGTACAGTTTAAGTATGTCGTGTGGCTGTGTTTTCCCCTGAGGGTTGAGAGAGCATGAATGTGGATGTAAACCACTGCATTTTCTCTCTTGTAGGATGCGGTTACTGTACAATGGAACTCATTTACATATAAAATCACACGATTCTCAGCTATTTTCTCATTACAACTGTACTATATGTTAAACGTGAAACTCATTTTGCACTGAACTCATAAAAGGTGATAGGGTCGATTAGTGTAATGTGGGACACTGACTAACGTGGGACACCTAAGCTTCAGTGCATTTATCTCTTCTTTTACAACATTAAAGTGAACATGATTTGTGTTGAATTCAAGCAGGAGTGTCAAGTTATTGAAATCACTTGACTTTCTGGAAATTATGTCAGAAATATGGCCATGAAAATCATCAAACAGGAAGTACCTCTTGTAAATTTCACTGAAATGACAGTGACATAGCATTTAGACAAAAATAATGTTAAGGATATAAATCTGTTATAAATAAAACAATGCTCTAAATTGTTATAAAATTATATTTGTGATTTATTTGTACATCAAATTCTGCAATAATATTGTTAAAATGTGTTAAAAAATATTTTCTATTTGAAGCAATCTTTGTCGTCCCACTTTAGAAAAGGACGTTTCAAAAGTGGGATAGCACATTTTGACTAATGTGGGACAGTCAAATATTCTATGTTATTCAATTGATAAAATGTGCATTAAGAAAGTTAAATGCCATAAATGTAATTTAGTTAATTTTTGGGCTTATAATGCAGCAATATTATTTGTTGTAAGATCCAGATTCTAAATCTAGAGACTGGACAATGGAATCCAGGACCAGAGTCCATGACTGGCCTTATTTCTGTTATGAAGTGTTTTTACCATTACAATTTGCTTAACACACACTTTCAAAAAAAGTTTAATATTAGAAGTTCATAGATGTTTGATAAGTTTTAAAGTTATTCCATGTTCCAAATTTTAAATCATTTTAAAAATAATGGGCTTTCCTGTTGCTCAAATAGTAGAGCATGGCGCTAGCAACGCGGGTTCGATTCCCAGGGAAAGCAAGAGCTGATAGAAATGTATAAAACTGTAACTTGAATGCAATGTAAGTCGCTTTGGATAAAAGCGTCTGCTAAATGCATAAATGTAAATAATTTCTGAAATTATTTTGCTATCTTTATTAAGTCCAATTTTACATTTTTAACTTCATTACATGGTTGTTATTATTATTGTTGCTGCCAGAAATCTGACATTTTTAAAATAAATTATTTTAAATAATATAAGATTTCTGTGTTATATAATTATATTTAACATTCCATATGAACATATAGGCTACTAGATTTTTAGACAAACTTTATTAAAAATAGGCCTACTAATGTAATTAAGCAAACATGGGTATGCACATTTAACCAGGAGTGTTAAATGTGAAGTTTGATTTTTATAAATTTTTATTAAAAAAAAATTAACTATTTCTGACCCAAATCATAGTGTCCCAGATTTGAGCATGAGCTGTCCCACATTAGAAAATCCACAAATTCTTAAATGATTTGGCACAAGGAGCACTAATATATGTGCCATTTGCCCTTTAATTACAATATCTGAAAAAATTCTTCTGATTTAGATAGGGAACAATCTTGGGGATTTCATAATGATATAACATTTTGATTTATTGTTTTGGCTTCATATGGAAATATATGATACAGAAGTCAAAAATAGAATTGTTATATTAAAAATATAAATAGAATAGAATAGAACTGTTATATTAAAAATATTAAATTCAATTTTAAATGAATCAGAGACCGAGATGCTTCTAGAAGAAATCTGGTTCCTTAATTTTGATTTCAACCTTTATGGGTTGTAATTCACTTATCTGGCCACTAGATGACCTGCTTTCACACTTTATTGTAAAACCTGTTGCAACCAACGTCGAAACGTAGAACTGTTCAACCCTGAAATATTAAATTAACTGAGACTTGTCATAGCACTTACATATCATTGCTCTTTTGTTGATTTTGATTGCTTCATTTGTGAGTCGCTTTGGATAAAAGCGTCTGCTAAACGACTAAATGTAAATGTAAATTCATTTTATTTATGAAAGTTGATGAGCATGCTCTATTTACTTTATTATTCAAAGCATGTTATTAAATATTTAGTTCTAAATGAGTTCAAATGGTTTGTCTTGACATGTTAAAACATTACCGGACAGCTAATATGAGTTTTGAAACATATGGTGTTTGAGTATTAAAGTATTAAGAACAGCGGTTTGTGAGGATTAATTGTGAAATACCTCGTCTCTGCTAGAACATTCCAGTGTGGACCGTAGACCGAACAAACAGCAGCCAATTTGTATCATAACCCTTTAACTCTCTCTAGTGTTTCAATAACCATAAAATCCAGATTAAAAGTTAGTCAGAGAGCTCTATAAACGCTCGCGAAAAGAAATCGCTTTCGTTTAAGGAGGTAACCATAGCAACAGGCTGCTCACCGGACGTTACGCAGATAATAAACATAATAGCGTTATCGTTTATCAATTTATATATATATTCTGTTATAATACTATATATGTATACATTTATACACATTTATATATCGCAAGAATTTTTTTATTTTTTTTATTTATTTATTTTTTTTAAAGTCTGACGCGAAGAAATTCCCTAAGGCTGAACAATTCGCACATTAAGACAGTTCCCTTATTAATGAAACTGAGAGTGGAGACTTAATTAGCACGGACAGGGAAACGCAAATTAGAGCTGGACATATTTATCAGCGTTTTACACATAATCTGTTTGCAAATATGTTGAGAAACAGTTAAGGGTCACACTACAGTGTCGCTGCATCAAACCGATGCCTGCACACACGCGTGCCGCTAAGACACGCCCACTCGCCGGCGAGAGCGACGCCGATTGGCTGCTATACATACCAGCGGGCCTTGCTATTTCAGGATTGGCGGATCCGCGCTTTGCCATTACGTTATGCTCTTTTCTACACACACACACACACGCACACACACGCACACAAGGATGATAGAAAGAGAAGACGTAATGGAGTGTTCCTGAGCGTCCTTGCGATGAAAATCACTTTAGTATTCGACAATATTCGAGGAAGGGAGTTGCAATGAAGGTATGTAAAAAGAAATAAATGTCAGATTTGTTATTGATACGGGCGAGATTTTCCATCTGCGTGGAAACACCAAAATAATTTCCGAAAAGGCTGTTTGACGTTTAATATGTCAACAGCCAGACTTCTTAAGAGTTGCATCAGTTTGGATGCATCAAACGACGTCTGCAAATAGCAATGCGTGCGTTCTTCCGTCTTCGGCATGCTCTTGCATTAATGACAGCTGCATTTATGATCGTTTAGCAGGAGATTTGCTACTATCGCTATCAGTAGATATCAGCAGCTTGATTTGTCCAGTGGACGCTTGGAACAGTGTGTCCAAGCATCATAACCCAGTTTATCGCAGCACTTCTCTAATGAGATTGGAGGATAGTCTCTGCCAGCAGTCACGGGAGGAGCTGATATGAATGGAGGGACAGAAGTGATTTCCCCTACTAAAACGTCACAATTCAATTATAGCAACGTGATTGTGACGTCAGAATAGCATTATACAAGTATTGCGATTGTGTTAACAGCCAGGCGAATATCAGTGGACCACCGATTTAGAGAGTGAGGAGAGACAAAAGTGGTTTTCCCTGCTGAAATCTCGCGGTTTAATTACGTGCTTGGTGATTATGACGTCAGAATCGTGATGAAATGATTGAGATTATGATGTCAGATTATGGTTAGGCCACTATCAGTGGACCAGCAGTTCAGATATGTTTCACCTGCTAAAATTTTCTGATTCTGAATGTGATTTCCCCAACTAAATTATAACACGGTGATTATGAGGTCAGAATTGATTGTGATTGTGAGTCAGAATATTATCAATGGACCGGAGTAGTTATGAAAATGAATGTGATTCTGATTGTGATGAGTGCTAGACTCAAGAATGCCGTTAACAGTTATAAAAGAATGAAAGTGGTTTCCCTAATAAGATGTCACATCTGAAATATGGCATAGTGATGAAAATGTTTATTCTGTTTGTGATATCTGGCAGAGATGTTATAATTAGACCCATAGTTCAAACAGTCATGCCTAAAATGTCACATTTCAATTATGGAATGGTGATTATGACATAACAATAGTAATGAAAATGACTGTGATTCTGTTTGTGATTATCTGTTATAATTGGACCAGCAGTCCAGATATTAATGGCTAAAATGTCTCATTTTAAGATTGATGTTGATGTATTGATTAAAATGATTGTGATGATTGGATAGACTGATATGAGTGTACACTAAAACATAATTCTTCTTCTAAAACATCACAATTGAACTTTGGCATAGTGGTTATGATTTCATTATAATAGTGGAATGTTGAAAGTGAAAATGACTAAGAGTTGTTATAAATTGAATTTTTTCTCAGACAGAGGTGAATCCTCTCATTAAAACATCAAAGCTGTAACATTGCATAGTTATTATGATGTCAGAATAGTGTGATTGATCAAGCTGTTATGAAAAGTTGCTAAAACGTGGTCTAAAACGTCACAGTTGAATTATGATATGATGAATGTGATGTGAGAATAGTGGTTTGTGATGTTTAGAGACGGTTTGTTTGAATGTGATGACAGCAGTCATGGTGGTATTTAAAATGTTTTTTAATTAATTGTGGGAATTTGCTGATATGATGTGATTTACTTGCAGGCGAGAAATGGTCAGATGATGATTTTTGGCAGCAATAAGCTTAAGTTTAGCACATAATGACTAAATTCGTTCAAATACACTCTCATTTCCATTAAATTATGAAGCAGTTTTTTTTTTTTTTTACTTAGCGTTGACCTCACTCCTTCAGGGAGCAGCCTTGAAGGAAAGCGTGAGTGGGTATAATTAGAGGGTTAATCACGTGTCAGATAATTCAGGTTTATGAATAATTCCTCTCATTCATAAGAGCTCCACTGTCTGGCTTTGTTTCTCCCTGTGGTTTATGTAATGACACTGTGTTATAAAGCGCAGATTCTCCCCAGGAAGCAAAAGGACGAACTATCTTCCGAAAGAAAGCTTTTTCTGAGGATAACCACTCTTCTGTGACAGTGCTTCTGCTTAATCTGAGTAGAAAAGCTTTTCGAATCAGACATAAGACGGAAGCATCTGGGTTTTTATATGTGAATTATTCAGTTACCTAAATTAGGAATTGTTTCTGGAGGTATTTTGGAACTTTGATATTGTGCAATATTACTCACAGCAGGCAATGATATTAATCTTCTCATTCATATTCTAGGCTATTTTGCCAAAAAATATTTGATATCTGGTCCACACTATAGCTGAAGTCATTATTTAAATATCTGGACAAGGAGTTGAACACAAGTCTGGAAAAGTTTCAGATGGAGATAATCTGCTTTCATCTGTTTAATATGAAAAAGCAATGGAAATGGGATGGCATATCTCTCTCCACTAGATGATCATTATTGGAAAATGGAAATGCCAGTCATTCTGTAATAAAGCAAACCAAAAAAATAAATCTACTGATGATTATGAAGATTTTTTAAAAATTTACATTTAATAAAAAAGAAAGATTTGTCTTGCTGCCTTTGTCTGAAAACTATTAAAGATGACTTATTAGATCCCAGTAAGGGAATAGTTCATCAAAAAATGAAAATTTTGTCATTATTTACTTACGCTCATGTCTCATGAAATGGAAAAGTGAATTTTTGTATCTTCACATAGCTATTTTCCAAATAAGGACAGTTTATAGTGAATAAAAAAAACACCATTACAGAACAAAACAGGCTTTTTATACTATATTTAGTGTAATATGGATCAGTTTTATGGTGTTTTTTTAATCATTTTTGTGGCTTGATACTCATTTTTTGGATAAACTATTCACAGCTAACAGACAAAGTTAAAAACAAATGTTCTTCCACAAAAACGTTAATTATATATCATTCATTGAATGTTTTTCTTCAATATTTTAGTTGGACATTATTCTAATGTAATTGTTTCAGATTGTTCAAAGAACATTCGAAAGTAACATTAATGTTAATATAAAAGTACCATATTTTTTGTGAAATTATAAAACTGAATATTCTCTTAATGGTTTCTCTTCACATAACCAAGAAAAACTTTTAAAAAAGAACATTTTGAATGTACTGAGAACATTCAGAAATAACATTTTCATAACTTAATGGGAATGCTAGGAAGGTGTTTTTAGAACATTTTTGTTAGCTTCAAAAAACATTTCTAAAACCAACATGTTCAAAGCTGCTCAGTCCCATATCTGCTGGTGTAATTAGTTATGCACTCTCATGTGAATCCTCATTAGTCAGAAGTCATTAGAAGTCATGCATTTCTGTCAGTGGGAAGGGTTTCTACACGCCTTAGTTCTTCCAGAGCCTGTTGCTGCAGGTGAGAGGAGAGATGGAGAATTGGCCAAGAAGTGCTGATTCATTGTTTTAAGAAACATCAGGCTCAAGTGGAACGGACCTTGTCGAGTTGTCTTATTCCCAGCACTTAATGCAGTTATAAGTTTCTGCATGTATTATACCATGAGCGCCTGGAGACAGTCTGAATTCAGTTCTCTGGAGTCAAGTGTGCTCATCAATTAAAAATAAGCATTTACCGTAAGATTCGCTTTGAGATGAGTCCTCGACAATGCAGTGAATCGTGACTTAGGGGAACTGTAATGTTCTGTTTTTCTCTCTGAGCGCTCTTGGTCTGGTCATCAGGAATCAGACCTTTAAGAGCAGGAGACTGTCAAACTGTCAGAAACTACCAGCGCCGGTGCTGCTGGGTCAGATGTGCTTATCAAGCCAGATGATATGTGCAGTTGTGCAGTTATATAAACAAACACTGGAACGTGAATGTGATGCTTTTTCTATCTGTTTGGTCAGTCGTTTCTGTAATTTCCTCTTTGAAGCCTTTATATAATGCATTACGAAGATATTCTTAATGCACATAACTTAATAAATAATCGGTTGCATATTATCGTAAATAACACTGCTGTCCTTTGATGCATGATGTTGAATCTTTCAAAGCCATTTTTAACTATCACAGTAAGTGGCTTCTTTTGACCTACCCATAATTCTTAGTCTGCTTTATATGTCATTGTGTTTTTGATTTATGACAGCAAATTCAGCATGGCTGATGAAAGTGATAATGCATTGTATCTACTAGGGTTACAGTTGTTTATTGCAGAAGACAAATGTGTAACTCTCTTAAAATGAATTATTTTGAAATATTACTATTATTATTATTATTATTATTATTATTATTATTATTATTATTTTCTCTTTTATTTACTAACTTTATTTACTCTGTATTTAATATTTTTCTTTTAATTATCACTTTTATTATTTAATCATTTATGCATAATATTATAAGGATAGTTGTAACCCGTTATTTATGTTTATATCTTATATTGATTATTAACTCATAATTCTTATTCTGTTTGACTGTCCTTTTTATGACATGGCATTGTATTTTGATTTATAATAACATTTATGTGTAACTATCTCAAAAAACATTATTTTGGAAATATTATTATTGCTATTATTAGTATTATTACTATTATATCTTTGTTTGTTTTTTTATATTTTTCTTTTAATTAGGGTTTTTAAAATTGAATAATTCATCCATAATATCATAGGGATAATTGTAACCAGTTATAAAAATTAATTAAATTCTATAATTAATAAAAAATATATGAATTACGTTTAAATTACATATTAATTTTAAAAATAACACTTTACTGCATGTTCTGTTATTATACAGGCTGGAATGTTTAAAGTAACAAAGTGTTATTTTATTATCATTTAAATTCTACTATAGTTTTATTATTTTAAATTAATTTTTATTTCATTTTCACTTTAATTTAATTTGAAATTGTAGTAATTTTATTTTAATTTTGGTTATTTTATAACATCAAGTTATACTAAACAAAAATGAGAAGTGTTGCCTTTTTTAGATTTTTTTTTTCAGTTAACTTTCAAATTATAACAAAATAACAAAAAATGTTTTTTTTATTTTTTTTATGATTTTAGTTTTAGTTATCTACAATAGGTAACAGGTAACAAAAAAAAATAAAATGCATAATTACACAAAAAATGCTAAGAAGAGAGATGTTGGGTGTAGAGGATGAGCTGCAGTGGTTTTGTGATGGACGTGGCCGCCTCGCTGAGCTCACGGGGCTCTAATTGAAGTGACAGAGGGAAGCTGTGGCACCGGCTCTCTGCCAGACCGAAGCACGAGCAGCGACTTCATGCCCTGACCTTATGTTACGCAACACTGAGATCACGCTAACTGCCATACTGCTCAAATACTGAGCGCACTGCCAGAGGGACTCCACTCAAAGCCAGCCTGCACTTCATAAACAGCCAACATTATTTAGAATCTGATAAACAGGAAATATGAGTGACCTGCCAGCACACATTTCAGCATGAAGGGTTGTGGTTGTTGAAATGGCTTAGTTAGACAGTGATTATAAAGACTCACTGGCTAGACATATTATATAACAAATATATTTGTTTCTTATAAATATTATAGTGATTGCTACTATAGCATTTTGGCATTTTCTGATAACTATGTTTTTTTTGTTTGTTTTTTTTAATGTAGGTACACTACTGTTCAAAAGTACTGTTCACTACTGCTTTGTTAATTAAAAAAAAATAATATTTAATAAGTTAACCAAAAGTAAGAGTTAAGACATGTATAATGTTACAAATGATTTATATTTCAAATAAATTCTGTTCTTTGGAAGTTTCTATTCATCAAAGAATCCTGAAAAAAATATATCAGAATTTCCATAAAAATATCAAGCAGCAAAACAATGTTTTTAACATTGATAATAATGATTTCTGAAGGATCATGTGACACAGAAGACTGGAGTAGTTATGTTGAAAATCCAACTTTGCGTCACAGGAATAAATTCTATTTTAAAATATATTAAAATAGCAAACATTTTAAATTGCAAAAATATTTCACAATATTGCTATTTTCACTAGTACTACTGTATTTTAATCAGATAAATGCAACCTTGGTATTATATTTATTTAAAACGTTATAGTAGTCTAAATTTTTATTTTTTTTATTTTTTATTTTATATTATATTTATTTTATTATTTTATTTTGTGCTCTGTTGTCTTTCTATATAAGAGAAAGAATCACTAACTGGAATCACTATATTAGCTATTGTTATGTGCTCACACATACAGAAAAATGCTACAAACAGTAGTGTTGGCCTGCATTATGTAAGTATATAAACAACAAAGGCAAACGGAGAGCTCCGCCTGGCTTAACCTGCTGTGTGTAAGAGCAACTACAGATTTGATCCCCTCAACCCATCTCTCTCTCTCTCTCTGTCACTCTGCATCATAGGACGCATGTATGCTCATTTCAGCTCATCGATTGTCCTGCTCCTAAACAGAAGATGCATTCTTCCATCACCAACCTCCCCCCTCCCCCCCACCTCCGGAGTGTTATTCTGAGACAAGACATTACGACATGCTGCCAGTTAGCTGGGTGACCGTGTTTATAGTGTCAATACAGTGATGTTTGTATGAGGGTTTATTGATTAAAGAAACAATGAATGTTACTGCCTGTAAAAAGGTTTTTATTTGTTTTGAAGCCTTATGCATGTTGTTGAGCGTTACTGTCCATTCACTGACCATGCATGAATCTGATTCGCTGATTTTCCGCAACTTCTGTGAGTTTTCAGTCTGCCTAGAGCCTAGAGTTATTTTACAAGGTACCAGTTTGATACAAGTGCTTCAGAGAATGAAGTAAATAATCACTGGGTTTGCCATGTTAGTGGCACCAAATTAATAATAGACGTTCAGAGTTTTACATTGACATTTATTTATTTAGCAGACACTTTTATTCAAAGCAATTTACAAATGAGTACATCAAGCAATTCATCATAAATAGGCAAATAAATACTATAAGTGCTTGTAATACAAAGTTTAAGTCATTATTTAGAAGAGTACAAGCTAGAACAGTGAGGATAACTTTTCAGATTTTCCTGAATATTGTCAGGATTTCTGCGTTCCGGAAAGGGCTGGGAAGATCATTTCACCAGCAAGGAACAGTGAACGAATATATCATTTCGAAAAACGAAATGAAAGTGGTTTTGTGACTTTCTGAGATGATACCATGAATTGTTTTGTTTGAGACACTTAAACCTAGTTGATGGTTTAAAGTGGTCTTAGACTGAGGACTGAAAAGTGCCCAAAACCCCTCTAAATGGACCAGAAAACAAACTCAGGCTTCATCAAACTTCTCTCTGGTTACTTATGTCGGATTTCTCCAAATCATTTAGTTCACTTAAACGCTGCTTCTTTTTACAATCAACATCAAGCTTGCATTCAGATCTGCCTCCATCCAATCAACAACCAATGAACAGAACCAAGTCCTGCCTTACTTTTTTTTTCAATAATCTGTTTAATTCGGATAAACATTACAACACAGAAGAAAAAATCTGTCGCTACTTATGTTTCATCGCAACTTTAAGATGTTTTTTTCAAAAGGGTTAGTAGCACAAATAAAGTTAGAAGAACTTTAAATTTCAGAGTTGTATCTGTGAAATTATTTTAATTTTTTTATTTTTTAGTCCAAGCTGAAATTCTTATTTTTTTTCCCGCTATATCTGAACACTTTTTCACCTCTTTTTTTTGTTTTATTGATTTATTGAAATAAAAATTTTTTGGTACACTCTATTTCAGATAAACAGCATAAAAATAAAAATAGATCTGGTTATTTGCTTTACATTAAGTTAGATCATGATTTTAGGGAAGTTCATGGCTATAGTAAAATCATACTGTATGTTAGTTGTGTTATGAAACATCAGGCAGAGTGAAAGCTTACTGACATAACCAACATCTTCTAAATTTATACCTTAAGTAAATGAAAGCTCTTAGAGATATCAGACCATTGGAGAGAAAGAATAGGCCTGGTAATGTCTGCTTTTTATGATTCTTATGAAAGCATTGTTTGGTTTGCAGCACATGCATTTGGCTGAAACCTGAGACGTCCATTAATCTGGGCTGTTTAGCTCTCAAGGCCATTTTGCTGTACTGACACTGCTTTAACGCTCCAAATGCGTGCTAAGAATTAGTCGGGACTTGTCTTACTCTAACAGCCATTTACACAGTATCATGTTCCTTGAGGATTCACTTAAGGCCTGCAAAGCATTGATTCATTTTAGTTGATTACTAGCAGAGTTTATGAGTGTTGAAGTTGAGTGCATTCAGTTGTTTGTGATGTACAAGTTACATAATGTGAAGTTCAGTAAGGCATATGTGCCTGATTTCATCTGCGTCTGGCAAACAAATCTGCCCTCTGGGGTAAAGTACAGGATAGTTTTTGCCATTGCTTTATCATTTTAGGTTATAAAAACATTGTTGGAACATTGTTTTGAAATGTTTCTAAATCATTGAAATGTCATTTTCTTGTTGTGATTAGAATGTTATTTAAAGGTTCCAAAAACGTTTCAGAGGCGGACAGTAGTGAAGTATTTTTACTCTGCTGGAAAAGTACTTTTCAAGTGTCTGTACTTTATCTGTGTTTTTCTTTAGAAAAGTTTTCTTCACAACATTCCAAAGCACAATATTGTACTTTTTACTGCACTATGTTTCATATTAAATATCATTTAATACTTAATTACATTAGAAATCTATTACTTTCTTATTTTTACTCCCGTAAAAGTAATTCAAAGATTTACTTGAGTACAAGAAAGTACTACATTTTTAATGTTCTTAAGTATTAAAGGTAAAACAAACA
Organism: Spinibarbus caldwelli; assembly: GCA_039654775.1. NCBI lineage: Eukaryota > Metazoa > Chordata > Actinopteri > Cypriniformes > Cyprinidae > Spinibarbus > Spinibarbus caldwelli. The sequence goes on along the minus strand of CM077266.1, from coordinate 6,095,452 downwards.
ACAGCTTTTATTTATGAAATGAAGTGCAGTGAAAAGCATGACATTATGCTTTGGAATGTAGTGAAGTAAAGTTTTCCAAAGAAAAACACTCTGATAAACTACAGATACTTTTTAAATTTACTTGAGTAAAGTAAAAATACTTCACTACTGTCCGCCTCTGCGTTTCTTACAACATTCTACCAACTTTATTTTCACCCAAAATATAACGTTATTTAAATGTTTATCTTTAGTATTCTAAGAATGTTAAAATGTCCAGTTTTCTTGGTGTGATTAGACTGTTATTTAAAGGTTACAAAAACGTTTCTAACAACATTCTACGTTATTTTTAATATTCTAAGAAAAATATAATATCCAGTTTTCTTATCATGATTATAACGTTATTTAAAGGTTACAAGGTTCTAATATTATTAAAGTTATAACAAATATTACTAAAGAAAGTTTCATAAAGTTTACTTTAAGAATGTTGACACTATATTGATTACTCTTATTTTAATTCGCATTTTGATGATTGTAGTAGTTATAGTCTTCGGTCCCAGAACTTTTGCTTGCTGTCTGTTCCAATAGTGCGCACTGAACTGGGGGAAAAGGCATTTAAATTTGCTGCTCCCTCTGCCTGGAATAATTTACAAAATAAGTTGAAGCTTAGGGAGCTGGTCTCATTGGACGTGATTTGGAGGTAGAAACATCTGGTTGTAGATGTTTTGTTTGATTTAGTTATGTATTGTTTTTCTTTATTGCTGTTTGTTATTTTATTTTTGTTTGTGTGCATTGATGGATGTTACTTGCAAGACCCATGTGAGTTTTTGTGTTGCTGACAATCTTGGCCAAATTTCGATGTCATTTTCATTTCATCTTGCATGTTATATGCCTGATAAAGCAGCGTTTGTAAGCTCAGCGCTGCTTTGTGTACAGCCATTACCAGGGAAACCTCTATTTCTCCCGCTTTAAAGCACCTCCTGCTGGCAGAGAATGAATTTGCATTTTCAATAAACCCATCTGATTTAGGCAGCAAACATATTTTGTTTGTGCCCTGCTTATTTTCACATTAATGTTACGTTACGTGAACCTCGCTTCACCAAGACGATATCAGTCCGCTTCAGCTATGTGTCTGCATCAGGTCAGTAACTAGTTGACATGTCTGGGTTTTTTTTCTATGTGGAGTAGTGGATCAAATTAACAAAGTATAAATCCTTTAGTTTAAATGTGCTCACATGAATAGCCTTTATATGGTTGTATTGTGTTTATTTTATTATTATTCTGAGAATAGACATATGATCGTTTTTCCTCACCCGAATTGCTCCACAACTTGTAACATTCTAAATCAACATTTGGAGGTGATAAATACTATATTAAGGCAATTATTATACAGCATTTTATGTGTGTAACATTACTTCGAGCCTGTAAATCAACATTAGCGCACCACCCACAGGATAACGCAAGGACATCTCTGCCAAAATTTTGTGTTCGGAGATTAGAATATAAAGCTTAGAAAATAATCTGCCCCACATAAATTTATGGTCAGGAGCCGCTACTGCTTTCCATTGATGTATTTTTTGTTAGGATAGGACAATATTTGGCTGAGATACAACTATTTGAAAATCTGGAATCTGAGGGTGCAGAAAAAATCTAAATATTGAGAAAATCGCCTTTAAAGTTGTCCAAATGAAGTAGTTAGCAATGCATATTACTAATCAAAAATTAAGTTTTGATATATTTACAGTAGGAAATTTACAAAATGTCTTCATGGAACATGATCTTTACTTAATATTGACATAAAAGAAAAAATTAATTTTGACATAAAAGAAAAATCAATAATTTTGACCCATACAATGTATTTTTGGCTATTGCTACAAATATACCCCAGCGACATAAGACTGGTTTTGTGGTCCAGGGTCACATATAAAAAAAAAAAATCAAAATAAAAAAAAAAAAAAACTGGGTTGGAAAAAAGTTAGCCTACATCATTAAAAAAGTTATTAAGCTATTATTAAAAAGTTCCTTGTGTGTTATTTAAATGTTAAGGTCCGAAATTTTCGTATGCGTTTTTTTTTTTTTTCATATTCCTCATCCTTTCCTATCAAAATGCTTGCTACGGATGCAAAAACACAGAAAATCGAACCTGGTCCAAAAATTTTTATGACGGACAAAAGTTTCGGAGGCAGTGTGTGAACATGATTTACACAACGTGAGGTCATATTTATTTTTCAACGGGCGAAAATTTCAGACTCCGTGTGCAATGGCCTTTAGTATGGAAACCAGTTGTTCATTTTCACCTTTAATATTGTAGTTCTGTACCAATTGGTAGGATTCATTTTACAGAATTATTTGAGTTTTTTCCTTGAGAAAAATTTACATGTAATTTACCTGGTGTATATCCAAATGAATCAAACTCGAATCTGAAGTTTATTTCAATACCCAGCCCTATATCTGAACATATCTTTAACATGCCTTTCTTCTCCAGGCGGGGGCTTCCTCCATGTGGGCATCATGTTGCGGGCTGCTGAACGAGGTGATGGGCACAGGCGCGGTCCGCACCCAGCAGCCAGGCTTTGGAGCCGGGGCCGGGCCGTTCCGCTTCGCCCCCAGCGCTGGTTACTCCACCTACCCACCCAGCAGCACCACCTCAGGAAGCGCAGGCCTGGCGTGCAAAGCCTGCGGACTGGCCTTCTCCGTGTTCAGACGAAAGGTAGGACGCCTGGGGTTTGTGGAGTATGATTTTTGTATTTTTGTCTTTTATTGATAGTGAAAGTAGAGAGATGACATAAATGACAGGAAAAAGATAGTGGGAAGTTACATGGATGAAATTTCAACCCACATTTTCTACACAATGGTCTAGAACATATGCAACCACTAGTCTAGAGCTCTGATGGGTCAGAATTCTTTAATAAAAAATTGGTGATAATTTCTTTTTGACAAATTTTGAACAACATGCTAAACAATAAATAATATTATTTGTGAAACCTTATGTTTATTTTTTGCTTTTTATTTATTATTTTACTATTTAGGTTTTTAAATTTTTAATTTTTTTTTAAATGCCATTTATTTCCACAAAAGTCTATCAGTTCTGAATAATTCAGTCCATGATTTAAACTGTGACTGCATTCTTTTTAAAGGTGCCATAGAATGCATTGATACAATATTTTATATTGTTCTCTGATATCTACATAGAAGGTATGTGGCTTAGGTAAGGGCAAAAATTCTCCAGAAACGGTTTTACATGTCCATTTACAACTCTAGGATTTCTCCCTAGAATGAAATGGTCTGTTTTTACCCTATTTGGAAGGGTCATGAATAATAATGTTGAGTTCTGCTCTGATTGGCTGTTTCACAGTGCGGCTCATTTCAGTAGCTCACACAGCAGGAAGGAAACACAGGGAAAATATATATTTTAATACTTTCTCGCGCAGTTATGTCATCGGGTAATTATACTGTATATAAAATGCGGGCATCAGGGAGCCGCTATTAATAAGACTTAGTTACATTTACATTTATGCATTTAGCAGACGCTTTTATCCAAAGCGACTTACAGTGCATTCAGGCTATACATTTTTTATTTTTTATCAGTATGTGTGCTCCCTGGGAATTGAACCCACGACCTTTTGCGCTGCTAACGCAATGCTCTACCACTGAAACTAAAAACTAAAAATGTCCGAGCAAATCATGACTTTTCACTTTACACCTACCTCTGACTAGGTGTAAGATTTAGTCTCAGACGTAGCACTACGCCAAGATGGTGCAACGGGTATAAATTCTACGCACGACTTAAAGTTTATGTCCAGCCTAGTCTTACAACCGGCTGTACGTCCAGCTGGTGCAACCGGCCCCTGAGCGTTAACTTTTCCATAAAGCATCAGTGTTTTGAAATCCTATCAGCACTTTCACACCTGTCTGCAGACGCTCCGATGCCCAGACCGTGTGATGCATCTGCAGACGCTCACACCAGCACACATATGCAGAGACGTGATGGATAGACCTGACATTAAGCCAGAGTGCAAGGGTTTGATTGAACAGCTCATTCATCAGCATGGTGGCATTTGATAACCAACACCAGGCTTGCCAACAGAGACTCCACAACTGCTTCTGAGAGTTTGAAAGTGTCTTGAAAAATGAAGTTCATGCCGCAGTGATTTATGGACAGAAGCGTCGGTGTTCTGTCAGTGTCAATCAAAACAACTAAAGCATGACGTAATTAAATCACCGCTCTAATGCACACATATTAGCTGGCTGTTTAATGATTCATCATCTCTCTCTCGCTCTCTCTCTTCGCAGCACGTTTGCTCGGACTGCAAGAAGAGCTTCTGCTCGCTGTGTTCTGTGCTGCAGGAGAACCTGCGGCGCTGCGCCACCTGCCACCTGCTGTGGGGCACGGCCTTCCAGCGGCCCAGGTTAATGCGACTCCGCGTTAAAGACCTGCGACAGTACCTCACGCTGCGAAACATCAACACGGACACCTGCAGGGAGAAAGAGGACCTGGTGGACCTGGTGCTCTGCCATCTGGGTGCCGAGCTGGAGATGGGGGAGGATGAGGAGGAGGAGGAGGAGGAAGAGGAGGCTGAAGCAGATACGGATAGTCTGCCCTCACTTCCGCGCTCGCTCTCCACGCCGCCCGCCTCCGCGGCACGATCCTCCTCCCAGCAGTCGGCGCTGTCTGTCGCCGTGTCTCAGGGAGAGGCTCTCAGTCGCAGCGATAGCTCAGGGACAACCAATCAGGTGAGGTGCTTTCCGGAAGGCAATGTGTTCCGATGCATTTCGGTGTTCATTTGACTTCGTTTATTTACATTTACTTTTAAATGTATTCATTTTGCAGACACTTTTTATTCAAAGTGACTTCAAAATAAGGAACATCACAAGCACTGAAAGAAGAGAAAGAAATATTTATTTCATTTTTATTTACTTTTAAATTTATTTATTTACATTCATTTTCATTTAGCAGACCTAAAAAATCATCACAACATCAAAACATCACAAACAATTTGTCACAAGAGCCAAGAATATTTGCAGTATACAGTGCCAAGCGTTTTGTTTTTTGTTTTGTTTTGTTTTTTGTTTTTTGTTTTGTTTTGTTTTGAATGTCACTTTTTAAGTGGGTCAAAAATAATTGGATACTTAAAATGATGTTAGTTCTAAAGAATTTCATGAAAGATTTATTTTTGTTTTACTCATTTTTAATCAAGAATTTAAGAATTTTCATGATTTTTAGAAGTAAAATGAAAATTCAGTATAATGGATAATATTTTTTTATTTACTAAAAGATGTGTGATTCAAAATTAATCATTAATTATTAATATTAATAATCATTATTATTAATAATTTATATTAATTATTAAATTAATTTATTATTAATTAAATGTAGTTTCTAATGAGGCGATTTTGATACAGTTTTTGTTATAAATGTTTATTTACAATATTAATGTAGCAAATCAGCTCAAAAGGGAAATGTACATAAATAATTACAATTAATTATGATTAATTACATTTATTTATATCGGCTGACAGTAATAACTGTAGCAGAATTAAATTGCCATCAACTGATCTGTTCATCCAGCGAACATTGAGTGTAAATTCATATCAACTCTAAGAAAGGATATTTCCGTGGCCACAGAAAATACTTTCCTATTAATGCATTAGAACATGTAGCAAGGGTCAAAATCGTAAAGAGACATTAATTTGCAAGGCAGAACCAGAAACTCATGTAATTTGTGCACACAACTTTTATTAACTAAACGCTAACACACATAACTAATCTATACAAACAAATGAATAAACATACACTCACGCATGCATACAAAGTGGAGCTAAAGTGGATGAATGAAGCCATTAGAGAAAACAGAGAATGCAGTTATGTAAAGAGTCAGTTAATCACCTGAGTAAAACCATCAGCGCCGTTTATAATGGGATCTATAACTTATACTAAACCTCTGTTTCGTTTAGTTAAATGTACTATACTTGCATTGCCTTGATCGTTGACGAGTGTCCAGAATGCAGTCTCGGATAAAAGTTCTGATGGTTTGAAGGTTTTAGACTCGCGATCACGTTCTTCCGGGTTGAAGAGTGATGAATTCCAAAAAGATGTTCTGACTCGATGGTGATTGTGAGTTTCTTCCTAGGTAAAAAGTGAAAAAGAGCTAAGAAAGAGATCTGCTGATGTCCGAGGATCGTTGGTTGAATGGAATGTCAAGGCCGCAAGACCTGGCGCAAAACTTAAAGGGTTGCTGAGGAGCTCACATCCTCCTCATCCTCTTAGGATCTAAAAGATCCACAGACTGGTTGTACTGAGGCCTGCGAGACACGGTAGTGCCAGCCCTGGGACTTAGCAACCAGAAGATGGAGAGGGGATGGGAGACGAGTGAAGAGACTAAAATCAAAAACTAAAAACAAAACTAGGCGGGTCACTGAAGTGATGTCTTTTAAACTCTATGGAGGTCACACCCCTGGGGGGTCAAAGAGCCAATGTTGACTTTCACTTTTGGAGGGAAAGTTTACGACTCTTTGTCTTAGACCATGGTAATTTTGCATTGTAACTGGATTGGATGTTGATGCGCAGATTACTAAAGATTCTTAGAACACTAATATGTTGCATAGGTGTAAACATAAAATATACACTCTCAATTAGGTCATCCAAAGACAAATTCATACAGACCGAACATGATGTAAATGAGGTGATATTAACCAGTGATCATGCATAAAACAGTATACAATACATAAGACCATATACAAGGAGGTAGTAATCATACACAAAGACATGGGGATATGCATGGTAGGAAAGTCATAGAAAAATTTGTCTATGAATTAATGAACGAAGTCATTTCCTATAGCAGTACGGTTTTAGAGAGAATTTCTTAGGGAGGAAGATTCTCTCTACATACTTTTAGGTTGTAAAGCTTATCAGATCTGGCTGAGGTGTGCTGGCCAGGAGATCGTTCACAGACATATAGGCACCGAGTCTGGTGTTGGGTGAGGGGTCTGTGACTGTTTGTTAATCTAATGAATAATTGATTTGTTAAATCTAATGAACAAAAATGTGTCTGATTGGTCCAAATGCTACATTATTTATTTTACATTTAATTAGATTTTTTATATAAAATAAGTTATCTTGGGATGTTTTTAAATTTTTTATGTGATTTATTTATTTTTTAAGGTTAAGTGTGTAATTTCTGTGCCAATAAACTGAGCAATGTTTTAAAAACACTTTTTTGGGGAATTCAACTTACAAATAACTGATGTAAAATGACACATTATGCGTCAAAAAAAAGTATTTTAACATTGACAAAAAATTACCAAAAAACTTGATTTCTAATGTAATACTTTAACATTGCTCTCAATTTTTGTTGCTTTGTGTCACATAGTTTAGCATGCGCATTGCATTTTGCATGTTAAATGTGCTGAATAAAATCAAACAAACTAATTTAATTCCTGTAAATATTGTTAAATATATCTGACCGTATTGTTTGATTGCTGTTGTTTTAGCTACTTCCATTTTGGGAAATTGAAGTTTTTTTCTCGTGTCATGAGTCGCACTTTGTTGTTTTCATTTACTTTGAAACGTATCATGATTCTGAATTCTTCTCAATCTTCTACATTTCTACACCATAATCTTTTGACTCCTGTTGTCTGTACAGTTATTAAGCTGCTTACAACCCTCACTTACTAAAGATTCATCCGTGCTGACGTGCTTTGATGCGACGTGACCGCGTGGATACTGGAAACAGCTGTACCCCACGAGGCTAGCCGTGACATTTAAGCCTTGCTTTTTTTTTTTTTAGATCTGACATGCTGAGCGGGTTACATAATGTTGGAACAGGTTGTCTGGTAATTCCTGCACGACGTGACTTAAAACACTTACAGATTAAAAGCACAGACGTTAAAGTGCAAATGAGTTCAAGAGGCAAATGACAAAGTTCGAGAACTTTGTAAAATCTGCCTGAAGTGTGTGTTTGAGAGGAGACTGTGATGGTCCAGTGTGACTTCAGAGCCTGAGTTGGCAGACTGACCCATTCATTATTAATACGCAGCCAGCCAGCAAAGCTGCACGCCGTCTGTATGTGGCCCATGTGTGAGATCTCAGTCCATGTGCTGAGTTCCTCATAAAGACCCAGTCATTCTTCTGCCAGACAGCAGACAGGAAGAACGCAGGGCCATTAGCTAATTCTCCTGAATGCGGCACATAAAGAAAGAGAGAGCGAGTGAGAGACCCAAAAAAAGCATACAAAAGCCGGCTGCTCAAGAACCACATGGTCCTTATGTGAGTGACACAGGAAAGGAATTATTCAGAGTGAATGAATGATTGACTCTGTAATGTGGTGTTATTTGATGTGCAGTTTGCAGAACCAAGAGAAGCTAATTGTGAGGATGTGATGGGGAGACGGTTTGATTAAACTGCATTGACACAGAAGATACTCGTAGTTGTAAAGGAAATTTAAAGTGAATGAATGTTGCTTTTTTTAAGTGGTCTCTTAAGAATTTCATAAAAGACTTATTTTTATTACATGGTAAACACTTCCCAATTCCAGTAGAATGGATAATATTTTTATGATTTAGTTGTGATTCAGAATTTAGATTAAAATAGATGATTTAAATTAAATGTATTATGTAATTAGACAATTTTAGTATAATATATATCTAAATATATTTAGGTATTTAAATATATTTATTTATTGCTTACAATATTTTCAACATTTTGTAATGTATCTTAGGAGTATTTTTGTAATTATTTCTATTTTTATATTATATTATATTATATTATATTATATTATATTAAAATGCTGTTCTTTATTATCCTGATAAAGTATGATTTCCACAAAAATATTAAGCAGCACAACTGTTTTCAACATTAATAATAATATAAAACATTTCTTGAGCAGCAAATCAGAATATTAGAGTGATTTCTGAAGGATCATGTGACACTGAAGACTGGAGTAATGCTGAAAATTTAGCTTAACCATCACAGAAATAAATTTCATTTTGAAATATATTAAAATAACACACTGGGTATTTTTATTATCAATTTTTTTTTTTTTTACAATATAACTGTTTAACTATATTTTATTATATTTTATATAATAATTTTCTATAATTAATTTTATATTTTATATCTATTAAAGTTTTTTTTTGTTTTTCATTTTTTTATGTTTATTTAATTAATTAACATGTTTTAATTAATTAATTATAAAAAAGATTTAATCTATCATTCGAGTCCCGGCTCGTGCACAGCTCAATCTGCACTCACACTCTGATTTTAATCAGGTTCTAGTCTATAAATCTGATACAAGTTCTTGATTTCTGTTTTATCTTCAGGACCATGGAGATGCTACATCAGTTTCCCTCCTCAACCTGGAGCCTCACGACGACATACTGGAGGTGAGACAAACCTGACAAAATCCATGTGAACACGAGTGGGTTGCGTTAAAACCCCTCGATTCTCACTGAGCAACCATTAATATTAATAATTCAGTGCCATCCAATAACTCTGCTCAGTGTTTGGCAAATACTTCAGAATAACATCTACAGAGTTCAAAATGAGCAGTCTGGTGGAATATCAACGTGGACTGCAGTTAAATGCTATAACCCATCCGTCCACGTGTCTCTTGATGTCTGTCCCCGAGCAGGCCAGCCCAGCGACGCAGAGGCGAGCACGTGCCTCCCTCTCGGATCTGTCCCACGAGGAGGACATCGAGAGCCTGACGGTGCGGCAGCTGAAGGAGATTCTCGCCCGCAACTTTGTCAACTATTCAGGCTGCTGTGAGAAATGGGAGCTGGTGGAGCGCGTCCATCGTCTCTACAGAGAGAACGAACTCAACAGAAGATCGAGTAAGACCCGACGTCACACATAAAGCATACAGCTCTTCCCAAAGTACATCTAAAACATTTACATCATTCACAGGCAAAAAAGGATTGTTAGGACACTGTTAGGACAGGATTTTTGGCTTCCAAAAAGAACCTTTCAGGGAACAGTTCTTAAAAGAATCATTTGTGACCCTGGAGCACAAAACCAGTCTTAAGTCGCTGGGGTATATTTGTAGCAATAGCCAAAAATACATTGTATGGGTCAAAATTATTGATTTTTCTTTTATGCTAAAAATCATTAGGACATTAAGTAAAGATCATGTTCCATGAAGATATTTTGTAAATTTCCTACTGTAAATATATCAAAACTTAATTTTTGATTAGTAATATGCATTGCTAAGAAGATGATGTATAAATCTCAATTTTGGAAAATTGACCCTTATGACTGGTTTTGTGGACTAGGGTCACATTTTTCTTAGCGTGAAGAACATCTTGATAATCTAAAAAAACTTTTTCTATTATAAAGAACCTTTTGTGCAGTGGAAAGGTTCCATGGATTTTAAAGGTTCTTCGTGGAACCACGGATGCCAAAAAAGAACCTTTATTTTTAGGTGTAAGAACATGATTCAATTATTTTATAAAGTAATTTCATCCTTCTGCTAGAAGAGGCTCTTTATGTTGAATTAGTAGAATAGAGTATGAAAGGTTCCTTGGGTGCTTTATATGACCATTTTATCTTCTGCTGGATATATAATTGGCAGAATAATGAGAAGGAAACTCAGTGGTCAGCTTTTGTAGATGTTCAGACTGAAAAGAGCACAGCTGGCATCATATAATAAGAGTGATGGATGAAGAGGAATGCAGCCAATTTATCACAGTGTTCGAATCTTTTTGACAGACTACATGAGAGAAATAACAACAGGAAATTGAATCAGTCAAGGATCAGCCCAGAATCAGATGTGGTTAATGTGGTTTTCAAATAGGCTTCTGCTCTCCATAAAATTGATTCTTCTCGTTTTCTTTTCCTTGCAGTGGAAAATGTTAGCAACAGCCTAGCTGCAGGTAAGCAAACCAATATTTTGATATATTGTACTTGACAGTGTTATTTATATACTATTATAGTTGTATTTTATATATATATTAATTTATATTGTAATAATATTTTTAGTTTAAGTTTTAGTATTGTTTTCTTATGTGCTTTTGTCATTTTTATTGTTTTTTATTTTAATTAATGTTTTGAATGTATTTATTTACCTTTAATTTATTTTTTTTGTATATTTAATTTATTTTTTTTGTATTTTTTTTATATATTTGTTTTTATTTTAGTTTTAGTCATTTTAGTACTACAACATAAACTTATTTTATTTCTATTAGTTTCAGAGGCAGCATTTATAATTTTTTAAAAGTTTTTTGTGTTATTTTATTACTGAATCTAATTTTGATAGTTTTAGTTGTAGTTAACAATAACAACACTTGTATTTGAGATGTTAAAAAATACATATTATTATATTGAATATTTTAAAATAAATATTTAAATGCATTATTTTACAAATGTGCAGTGCAAAATATCAAAACCTTACTACCAGGACTAATTACTAACCTGGTGAAGCATGAATCATGTATAACATAGAAGTATGTTCTTCTTTCTGGGTAACAGTTTGTGAAAAGACCAGTTTTCTATATCCATGTGAGCTTACATTAGCTGCCCAATGCTAATAATGTTGATGTTCTCCCACTGCTGTGTTTGTCAGTCAAAGTCATAGCTTACCCTCCTCCTATATGCAATGGAGGTATTGGAGGTAAGACTCAGCCTTTTTTTTAATGTGGCTCCAATATCATCATTACCATCATCTAATTACCATGAATGAAAAGTGACTCTTCCCAATGCATGCTGGGAGAGTTTGATATGTGGTTTCCACGTGCATGATCACATTTGTGTCATGAATTATGCTCCTAATGTGATCTGTCTTTTTATAGCTTGTCACATTACTGTAATTGCACCTTGCCTTCATTAATTATATTAACACTGTTTGGAAAACGGCCCAAAATGATCCAAAGATTTTAGCTGTCCAGTCTCAGACAATATATTAAGTGGCTTTTTGGAGAGGGACCAAGTTTTAGATGCTTTAAGCATGTGCATCGTTTTGGTTTTTTATAGGGCAATTAATAGAGATAATAAGACTGACATCAGCAAATACCGGTTTAGTCTGCCATATAGGAGAGCTGAAAGCACGTACTGTAAATCAGTCATTAAAAGGTTTGACCGCTGATATTGACCGGCTAAAAGGATGTCAAATAAGAAAGACAGTGTGTTGAAGGAGTGTTCCAGGTTCAGTAATACAGACAATAATATTTACTTTTTGCTGAGGTTATTGTTAAAGCAAAAATATCAGTTTTATAAGGACTTTTAATTTAAAATAATTGAGTAAAATTGAAATTTATTAAATTAAGGGATGAGTCAAGAATATTTTCTGTCTCATTCTGTTTAATTGAAAATATTTTTGAATTGTTTTCTTTATTTTTAAAGAAAAAAATCAATTATTGTCTTTATCTTTAAAGAAAAATGAATGTTCTTTAACAAAAATTCAAATTTCTGCTTTTAAACATTTAATGCACGCGTCCCTATTTATTTCCATTATAACTGCTTTTAATATGGGACATAAACAAATCTGTGCATAATTAAAAAATGCTTTTGATAGAGTTTAAAGTTAATAAAAATAAAATTTTAACTGAATTTTAATTTATTTTAAAATTATTTGCTTTTCAAAACTGAAAATAAAATTTTAACTGAATTTAATGTAATTTAAAATGATGTTCTTCAAAACTGAAAATAAAATTTCTTAATTTATATTCTTTATTTTATAAAAGAATTAATGTCCTTTAACATAAATTCACATTTTAGTGTTTTTTTTTTTTGTTTTTTTTTAAATATTTAACATACATGTCCTTATGTATTTCCACTTTTAAAATGCTTTTATTAAATTACACAACGAGCCGAAAACATTTACTTTCATAATCAAAAAAAATGAAGTTTTAAGTTGTATTGAACCTGGAACATTAGTTTAAAGCATTTTAATTTAATGAAATGTATTTTATTTTATTTAATGAAAATTAAATTACACATTTTACTGCTCAAATTTTCTTGTGTATTTCTTGTAAAATGTCATTGCATATGCAGCTATGTACAACAGCCTTTCCCAAGGCGGAAAGAAAACCTCATTACACACAAGCAGAGCAGACACACAAGATCGAACAAGATCTCAAACCTTCCATATATTGTCTTGCAGATGGTGTGCAAGTAGCTCAGCTGGGCGGCGTTGATGAGAACCTGTGCCGTATCTGCATGGATGCCGTGATAGACTGCGTTCTGCTGGAGTGCGGTCACATGGTCACCTGCACCAAGTGCGGCAAGAGGATGAGCGAATGCCCCATCTGCAGGCAGTACGTGGTGCGGGCGGTGCACGTCTTCAAGTCTTAACCGGTGAGCTTCACCTCCACTGGAAAACCAACACACCAGATGTTTCCTGCTGGACCGAGCAGGCTGGGGCCGCGACTGGACCAATGAACTGCCCTTTAGATTCAAAGTGGTGGAAACCTGTACTGCGCACACCTACTTTACAGAGCGAGCATTTACTGCTGCCCATTTTTATTTGGTCATTCATTGACACATTTGAAATCATTTCTGTGGTTACTAACCCAGGGAAGATGGAAGATTTAGAGGAATAACGTATAAAAATATGAAAGTTTAAGTGGTTTACAGTACATTCCTGTAAACTTTTTGGAAATGTCTTATTGTATGTGCAATATTAGAAATCTTTACATGTTCGTGTAGAGAAACCGATTGCCATTAAGATGCATGTTGTTGTAGCAGCAGTTAAGACCATTGGCGTGAAGGGGAACGTACTGTAGGTGCCAAAGTAGAAAAGTGCAGAACGGCTTCTGAATTATGTTTTTACGTGCTATATTATTAATAAGCCTGTTATTTTCATGTATTAAATCAGCTATTGCCATACCACAAATCAGCATCCATGACACCGGATCAAATGACCAGCTAGCAGAAGAGTTATTTATAGCAAGATTATAGAAACTGTATCGTATTTTTTCACAGAGTCAGTGGAATCCAGCATCTGCCGCTATGTAGCTTATTACTGGAATCTCAGTTACTTTTTTTATCAAATTTTGCAGTATCTGTCAAACGTCAGGTGTGTGGTTGGTTTGTCTCCATTGTACTGCATGTACAAGTAACTTAAAGGTGTGCTAAGTAATTTTTGATTAATTAAAAGTGTCAGATAATTGGGTGATTACCAAGGTAAAGGAAGTTATGCTGGTCGTGTGATCTCAACAGTATAAGGAAGGTTCACCTTTGTAGATCAAAACTTTTTTGGAGTCTCACATGAGTGTATAATATTAAAACATTTGTTAAAGTACTATTCATTGGTATAGAAGTTGGTAAAAAATTCTCAGTGCACCTTTAAGCCTTGGTAGGTTTCATTTGCAAAATATTCGGTTTTTATAGTGGGTCAAAAAGACCATTTTGAGTTTCTTCATCTCCAGCAATACCATGAAAGACGTCCGTTTTTTGGTGAGTTGTGTTGTATCACATTTACATGGCATAAGAGATTTCCACAAGCGGTGCTACATGGATTTACGTATCACAGTTCTCTATTGTATTCGTGATTTTACTTATGTCAAACCATTTCTTTCCTTTTTTGTGCATATTTACATTTTCAAGATAACCATAAGATAAAGAGGAAAGAACACTGTCATTTGATTCCTCTAGATGCCCTTTGTTGCTGTGAATTCTGTAGTCAAATACAAGTTATGTCTGTGGTATTGGCTTGACAAACAAATATAAAGGAACATTTAATCAATTTAACAAATGATTTTATATACATGTGAAAAAAGATGTACACAAAGTATATGGATATATTTTCCTCTGTTATCCAGTTTTTCTTGCATTTTCTTTTAAATGTTTCGTCCCCCTTCAGCGTTCCAGTTTGTCCTTGAATGTAAACATTTTAGTTGTTTATCTTTTTAAATAAGTCACAAATAATTCTATAGTAGAATTGATTACATTCTGGTGTCACATCCATGTATTTCTATAATCAGACTGTTTTTAATTTGCTTCTAGAACATCTCCACACCCGTCTGCCCAACACTGACACTGTGCTTATGTGTATGTTTCTAATGCTGCTATCTCTAAAAGATGTCACTTGGTAGTAGGCAACTACTCTAGCTGAGCAGACAAGATTACACTCTAAATGACTCAAACTGAGCGCTGGAAGACGTTTGGGGATCTGGTCTTTGTATTTTGGAATGTTGAACTTTTTATTTTGGTAATTCAAAGATGATTTATTAAATTTAATAAAATATGGTACCTTGAACTAACAAAATAAAGAGCTTTCTGATTTCAGTGTTTATGTTTTACTCAGTTGCAAACGATGAAATGATAATCGGCGCCTCTGATGGCTGCTAAATACTACGCAGTCATAGGAATACGTTACTCACGCGGAAAAAAATAACTTTTTATTCATGGCACAATACACGGATATGATTGCTGGTTATTCTGGAGAACGGATTCACTAAGGTATGCCTGTCTGTATGTGATAATATACTATATTTAATTTATGAAATAATCCAATGCTGTATATCGTTTTCTGCGCAAAATATACCAAATGGTTCACACGGTCAAAATTCTGTTTAAGCAAAACATCAATACTGAAAAAAAAAATATCAGTATTTATTCAGGTCAAACAGTGCAAATACGTTTTCCCCCATTTAAAGAAGCCCAGGTAAGTAATAGTCGTATGGAAAAGAGGATGTACCTGTAGAACATCTTATAACATTAGAAGACATTACATCTTAAATTAACTTTACAAAAACATCTGCACAGTTACTATAGCTAGTATAGATAGGATCTGCTTAACTTCCTACTGCGTAGAAAAAAAATAAACTTTGTACTGACTGAATACTGTCAATAAAGTCTAATATATATATATATATATATATATATATATATATATATATATATATATATATATATGAGTGCATTTGATACTGCACATAAAGTGTGAAATCCCTTCTGATACAAAAATTAACACTGCATGAGGCTTAACGTTTGCATGGTAACGAAAAAAGCACATGCATTTTGAATTTTTCTTTTCCGAGAAAGAAAATAACAGTCGGTTTTGTCACTGCAACACTGCACTGTGTAACTATAAAACCTTTTTTTTATAACATTTATGCAAAATATAAGTAAACATGCCTTTCAACAGCATTTGAACATTGGCACGCTCTGCTAGCTGTGCCTTGTAAACGTAAAAACCAATAAAAGTTTGCCTTAGCAGCACAACATAAACAAATTGAAAACAATAAACTGATTGAAAGGCTGAATTGGCCACCTGCGATGAATACATTTCTTCACTTGTGAGCTCTGATGTTGATGAGTTCAGGCATTTGCTTGGAGTGTGTCGTTTAGCAATATGCCATTTTTCTCTTTGCTGGTTTTCTGTTGAGTGTATTAGGCTCCACACATCCGGTGTTGAAAAAGTGTAGAAAATGGAGGGCGAAATTGTTAGTTCCCTGGGTTCTAGGTCAAGTTATTGTTAGTGTCTTTGTTGACTAGTTCAGTTTGCTCAGTAGTTTTTCTTCAATCAGTCTGAACTGCACACTGACGGACATCTCTGCGATGAACTGCTCACAACCCTCTTTGGTCACCTGTTTGCAGTACCGCATGTCGATGTGACAAATGTTTCCGCAGCGCTTGAAGTAGGTCAACGACAGGTCTGTAACTTTGTTACAAACTGGAGAAAAGGAAAAGGGATTTAGAACCAGTCACTCAGATTTACATTAATGCTTGACCTTAGCAGCAAGTGAAGAGTAGTGGCCTTGCATCATGCTTTTCTGAAGATGCAATGCATAAAACAGCAAGATAGCAGTCTTATCAGATTAAGATGAGTTTATGTATTCACACACAATATATGCATGGTTGTTTTCCAGGCCACTCGACTGCCCGTTAGCATGTCTAACCTGTTATGTGAGGGTTTTAGTATTTCCTGCAATACCTGAAAGGTTGATGTGAGTAAGAGAGTCTCTGGTCGTGGTGCCAGCTGCCGTGAGGATATTCACACTCTGGTCAGTGATGTGGTTACAGTAACTAAGGTCCAATTGGGACAGTGAAGGCATATGTTTTATGATCAGCTTCAGGGACGTATCTGTGATGTCCAGACCAGCTAGACAGAGATTCTCCACGTTCCTCAGTTTACTTCTACTGTCCAACTGACCTGAGACAGCAATATGCATCTTTTACCATGTCAGTTTTTAAACAATAAAACAGAAATGTACCTGTACTATTTACTGTGTACACATGGGGGCGCTATGAATTGGCAAAATAAGAGATAAAGAACTTCTAAATGGGTCAAGAGTACATACTGGACATGAACAGCAATTAATGCTATCATTCAGTACCTGGTCTGTTGTCTGTCGGCGGGGAGAGTAAGTCTCTTATCTGGTTGTCCTTGAGTCCCTCTACCCACTGCACATCTAAAGTTCTTAGCAAAGGACAACTGGATGTGCATAGAGCTGATACAGCTGCCCACGAACAGCCTGCCAGCAACAGAATCCTCAGACCTGCCAGGAAACCAACACAAAGGAGTCATGCAAGTATCAGACATGAGAGTGGAGTTTGCATACATCAGGGATGCCCTATCCTGTTGTTGGAGATCTGCCTTCATGCAGAGTTCAGTTTCAACCCTGCTCCAAAACACCTGTTTGTATCAAAAGTTTCTGAAGATATTAATTAACTGGTTTATGCGTATTTGATTAGGATTGTAATTAAACTTCACAGTAAGGTAGATCTCTGGTAACAAGACTGGGATGTAGAGTACATAAAGGCTGCACCATCAGGAGATACACATAGGTCAAAACAGCTGGAAGGGAATCCAGCTGTACAGTGAGCCTGAGAAGCACTGAAACAAAACTGTTTCCACCATTAAACAATTTAAGCGGTAAGTAAAAGTGTGATTGTACCAGGTAATCTGTTGATTAGCCAGCTGAGCTGCTTCTTAGAGCTGTTGGTCCAACTCAGGTCCAGGGAGACTGGCTGTCTGCGGATAATGCCGCTCAGCATGAGTGGAGTGATTGACTTGCACCGGTTCAGATCGATCTTGGTCCACAGTCTTTTATCACAACACCTAAGAACAGAGGATAGAAGACTTTACTGTGCATCTTCCGAAGTGGAGTTTGGCACTTGCTTGGAATATAACTAACATGGAGGACGCAACCCTTAAGGATCTAAGCTACTTAAAGTCACAATTGAAAGTGAGAAGGATCACTACATTCTAGTGACTCAAATACAATCCAGTGTTTTCACTGGTCAAGACAAGGGTTAAAGATGTGCTTGTTTCTGAAAGCAAGGTAGAAAACCACTGAAGACGCCAATGGAGGAAATGGATGCTCATATAGTACTGCGGGAAGAGCTAGACATATAAACATCTGCTGCAGTATAAAGTAAATTCTCCAGTGCAAATGCAACTTAAAAGCACAACATATTATGATGCTTTCTTTCCTAATTTCTGGAAGACGTACCATCTGTTCCAGGTCTTGCAGACCCGCATGCAGACACAGAGGTCTTGGTGTGTGAGGTGGCTGAACACTGCCATCCACACCTCTCTCCGCATGACGTGATTCTTCCCATCATCTAGGGGCAGCCCATCCGGAGGGGGGCTGATCGGAGGGGGGCGAATAACGTGCCGCTCCATCTGAACACATTTCGGAGGAGAGCGGCAAGGTGTTGGCCGAATGACTGGGGTAGGTGTAGTCCTGATCCAGTTAACCGGGACCTGCTCTCGCAAGGATCCGTTTAGTTCCCGCTTAGGTCCCAGCCAGTCTCTCAGATGGCTGCTGCCATTCCTCAGTGGTTTTCTGTCTTCTCCATCACTATCTGGTTCTGTCTTCACCGCCCTGCCATTTTGATGAGCCAGACAATTCTCTGTCTTCTGGATCTCCTGATTAAGTTGTTTGCTTAGTTCTTTGCTCAGTTCTTTGTTGGGCAGGCGAGGTTTGCGTTTGGTTTTTCGCTGGGTCCTCAACTGTGCATCAACACCCGAGTTGCTGCTGGGCCCTGCCTGGGTAAAACCGCCCTGTGATTGGTCGCCTTCCCATGCAGTGGAGGTCTTGCGCACAAGCTTCCCATTCTCCTCTCGGCTACTTTTCTCCTTCATTGTCTCCTCTTCTTCTTCCTCCTCTTCATCATCTCCATCCTCTTCTTCTGAGGGCACAAAACTGAAGGCTCTCCTCTCCAATTCTTGTCTGTTATTCTCATCATACTCCTCATCATCCTCTCTTTCTGTTTTTATCTGTCCCAGGACATTAGAGGTTGAGAGATCTTCAGGCTTTGAGCGCTTCTTCTGTGGATTTAAAAGAGGGTCAAAATACATGCTTTGCAAAAATATTATTTCATCTCTTATTTGCTTTTACATATTCTACCTTTTTCTTGACATTGGAATCAGAGTCTGAGTCCTTTTCAAAGAGTTTTCTCTTTTTGCGGAGTGGGTTGTCCTCCAGTTTGGGAGAACGTTTCTTAAAGGTGTCTTCTGACTTGCAGGTAGGATTGTCCTCTCGTTCTGTCTTCTTCATGACAGGTGAAACAGTAGAGGTGTAAGACTCTGTAGACATGTTCGATTCCTGCTCTTCCTTTACATCCCGGCTCATTCGCTGGTCTTTGAGCAGTGAGCCAGGGAGATTAGAGGCGTACTTAAACCCTGGGCCTCTTTTTTGCTTTGTGACCAAAAGGTGGGAAAGAAGACAAGACAAGTTTATATCCACGACGTTGTATCATCACCATTTTCATTATTTATAAGTATGTTGTTAGGTAGGACAGTGATGCTTACTTTCCCGGACTTTCCAGCATGATTGCATTTCGGACACTCCCAGCAATTTGGCAACTCGTCATTTACAACACTGCCAGAATCCTTCTCCTGAACAACAGAACAGAATAAGTTTCTACTCAAAAGAATAGTAGACAGTAGGGCTGGGCGATAATTCGATAACGATAATTATCGCGATATAATTTTCCTCGATAAAACGATATGAAGAGTTCGATACATGTTTGATATAACGTTTATGCACCAAAAGCAGAACGAAACGGCGCAACTCATTTGAATTGCGCCACACGGACCGTTTATTCGCTCGGATCAAAGTCTAACTGCCGCGCGCCGCGAGCTCACTAGAGCAGATGTGTTTACTCACTGATGAGACCGTCAAGTGAAAAAACAGCGCTGTAACATCCAGTGTGAAGCGCTTGCATTCAGTGAGCAACACAAATGACTTGGTGATTTAAACTAGTTTAAAGCCAAACAGGAGAAACACTGTGTGCAACAAGACAGTCAGAAGGCTTTTCAATCTACACATCGTCATCATTTACCATGGATTTACTGTAGTAACACTCACTGCACCATGGTATTGTGACAGAAATGTGGGATATTCAAATTGAATTTTATAACAGGAGTAATGGTATATAATTATAGTGCATGTATTTGTGATTAAGCTATAGCATGTGTGCATTTATACTGAATGTTTTTAGACTACTGTTTTTCATACAAATAGGCTACCTGAAAACCATATAGTTATATTTTTACCATGTTATTGAGATGTTATATGTGTGGTTTTAACTGTGTTTTTCATGATTTAAATGTATGTTACTATAGGAGACCAATGCTTAATTAAAAAAAAAAAAAAAAAAAAAAAAAACGGTCAGAATAAAAATTTAACCATCCTACAATTTTTACGTTACGCATTTTAAAAATGAACAAATATTTACCTCTGCATTCTAACTCAAGCTACTATCAAATGTGAATTTCTAGGAGACAAAAAAGCGATATTATTATTATTAATATTATCAGGCAACTCAAACCTGTTTCTTGATTTGAAACAATATCACACATTAGAACATGAAGAAGCTAAGAAATTAATTTTTCTAGTTAGATATTTATTTTGTTAAGAAAAATTCATGGTCTGGTTTCTACAACTTTCACTTTGGAGCAAAATTCTGGCTTTGAACTTGAAAGAAATAAAGATTTGACATTTATCGTGATAATTATCGATATCGACTGATACGAAAAAAAATATTGTGATAATTATTTTGGCCATATCGCCCAGCCCTAGTAGACAGACAACATTGTATGTCTAAAATAAGACATTTGAAAGATTGTTGATGCCATTATGGCTCAGATATCACAGTTTCCAATTGTTTGGTGCCCTGATTAGGAAAATAACCTTCAAGCATCCTGGATGGAGGATCTCGTTGCAGATAGAGCACTCCATAAGCATCATGTTGAACTTGTCCTCCTCATTCTCTACTGTGTCTTCTTTCCCAGCCTCTCCGCACACCAGACACACAGCAGTGTGAGGTAGAACAGGCTGTAAAACACAAAAAGAGCAGCTATTAGTTCCTCCAGATGTGCCATTCAGCAGCTCAAGGGTCAAATCTGATGAGTACCCAGACTGACCGCTATGCACTGTCTCATGATACAGGACTGCTTCATGCGACCTGGTCCACCAAACTTCTTCATGTCTTTGCAGAAGTGGCACTCGCCACACTCTTTGCGCGTACATGCCTCGCACTTCCTGCAGCGTGTCCGTCTGCGCCGGGCACTAGATGAACCACGACTGGACGAGAGCTTCACTCCTCCCGCTGTCGAGCCTGGAGCAGCCGATGGAGACGAGCCCATCTTTGTTTTTGGCCGATTAAGCGGCCGTGGCTGAAACATAAAACCACAGAATTATTTATACAAAAGCCAAAGGAAATGAGAAGCAAGTTTAAACTTTTCTAAACCCGTTTTACATGTCGCATACTGAACATGTTTGGAAACAGGGACATGATGAACATGACCTGTTTATGAGCTGCTTGCTGACTTTTAACAGTAACGAAATGCAATGCCACATAGTCAAGGGAATGCAAACATAATGAACACAAACCTATCAACTTTCAGACCTCACACTCAGAGTGAGTTCATATGGTTCAGATTTAGTTGTATGTGCAGTTATTCAAATTGTTTAAATGCCCTCGAGGCACTTTAAAGAAAAAAAACTGCAGAACAGAACATGAGAATTAATTTTTACTACTCTGTGAATACCGATAAAATCTGCCCACAATGTCAGTCAAGTAAAGTTGGAGGACGTTCCCTGTTGTTATTAACTCTGAGTCGATTAAAGAACAATAAGTCAGGATACAGCTGCAGGAACATGCATTAAACCAGCCAACGAATATTATTCCTAACAACATTTCTTGATAAACGTAAACTGCGTTTCCTTAGAAACACAAATATTCCAACACTGATTTAGCTGTTATGCAACAGAGGGGAAAACAGCAGCAGTAGCAGGAACGTCAGAATGAATGCATGTTTGTATTTGCCATTTGATCTCCTTAATGTGAAGCACTTTCCATTATTGATTCTATTTCCTTTTTGATAGAGCTTTTATTCGTCTTTTATGTTATTCTTGGCCATTAGGCCAAAATGGCAACAGTGCATTTAGACTATAAATTACAAATAAGCTTAATACATACACACTTATAAACTCTCAAGCAAGTCAAAGGGAATTATTCTTAGGGATGGGTACCGAGAACCGGTATTTTTTGGACCGGTACGTAATTGGGTCAATACCGGACTACCGGTAAGCTTCAGGACAAACGATACTGTTATCGATACTTGCGTTGTTTTATCTCCGTATACTTCAATGTTAATGACGAATTAGAAGCTGCTGCTTATCATTTTCCTTATCATTTTCTCAAAGTGCGTGTGATATCCATGAGCATATGCGCTGTGTGTGTGTTTGTGTGCAATCAGTGGCGGCAAGAGTGAAACGTTCGTAAGTGTGGGCTCCCATTACAAAACTAAGCCACACCAGCTTCAGATGCAATATATGCGGTAGTGTAATAGTGAACAATGGAGGCAACACCAGTAATATAATGAATCATTTACTTTCAAAACAACATCTTCCTCAAGCAATGCGCTGTATTTACTATGTCTCCCGGCTCCAGCTCCTGCTCCAACTGCAACTCGCGAGACACATTCACATCAAATGTTGATTCAGCAGTAGAGTTACACTCACGAGACACTGCACTTATTCGCAATCACAAAAGTACATTATTTGCATGTGCTTTAGTTGAAAGCCTCGCCGGTTAAACATTTCATTCGCATGCTGTTCAGACATGCGCTTATTCAGAGCGCTTACACCTGAAGCGTGCGTACACTAAAAGGCCAGTCAAACAGCACGATTACTTAGTTATCTTAGTTATCGTCTGATTGCGCTAATACTGTCAAAAACACACAAGGTTTACATATAAACCCAGTTAGTTATGTCTAAAGTGAAAGCAAATAGAGAAAAACAGATGCGTGCAGGGCTTAAAGGGACAGAACTAAACATGCCGGCGATTTTCATTAAAGGGATAGTTCACCCAAAAATTAAAATTCTGTCATTATTAACTCACTGTCATGTTGTACCAAACCTGTATTCATTTTTTTTTCTTGTGCTGAACACAAAAGAAGATATTTTGAAGAATGTGGGTAACTAAACAGTTGCTGGTCCCCACTGACTTTGATAGTAGGAAAAAAAAAACAAAAAAAAAGGGAAGTCACTGTGGACAACTGTTTGGTTACCCACATTCTTCAAAATATCTTCTTTTGTGTTCAGCACAAGAATAAAAATTTATACTTTCTTCAAAATAATTTTTATGTTTAACAGAAGAAAGAAAAGGAGTAAATGATGACAATTTTCATTTATGGGTGAACCATTTTATCATCTATAGCACAACTGTACATACCACTTATTTATCTCTCAATTTATTTTTTTCAAATTTTTATTTATATTTACGTGTAATTTTTTTTTATTTTTTTTTTTTATTCTCATTATATTTTATTGTCTGTGTGCTGTTGTTGTCTCTGTGTACTGGAAGTTTATGACACAAAAACAAATTCCTTGTATGCACAAGCATACTTGGCAATAAAGCTCATTCTCATTCTCATTCTCTCATTCAACTATTCCTTTAATGTTAATAAAATAAAACAAAGAGAAAAGTAACTCCCTGCTCCTGACTAAAGAACTTTAATACAGTTGCTAAAGTTCAGTAGTAATAAAATAACTTGAAATTTTCAACAACTTTTCACATATCTTTTTGCACCAAATAGTATCGATAACAGTATCGATAAGTACCTGTATCGAAAAGCAGTATCGATATCGGTATCGATAAAATGTAAACGATACCCATCCTTCATTATTCTTCAAAGAGCTATATTCCACATCCCATGGGTTGCCATGTCCCCATTACATCAAGCAAGAAGTCATGCCTGTCCCAGCA
Source organism: Spinibarbus caldwelli (assembly GCA_039654775.1). Classification (NCBI taxonomy): domain Eukaryota; kingdom Metazoa; phylum Chordata; class Actinopteri; order Cypriniformes; family Cyprinidae; genus Spinibarbus; species Spinibarbus caldwelli. The sequence goes on along the minus strand of CM077266.1, from coordinate 6,071,313 downwards.
CCCACAGCACGAGTTTCCTAAGGGACCATGGGACGATTGATGAGAATGAATCTGGCCTCCACCCTCTTTATGAACCTTCGTAATGGAGAGGAAAACACGAACAAATCGCATTAGCCAGAGGGGGAAAGTGCAACCCGACCTCCTCAATAGGTACATTTCTTTTAAACAGCCTAAGTGGATTTCTCTGCCCATGGGAGCTGAGATTGGCTCTTCAATCAGAGTCAAAAGTCCTGATATCACAGAGCTTTGAATTTGATGCTTGTAGTAGAATTGATTTTCACCTCACACAATCTTTCCTACATGGACAAAATGAAAAAAAGCAACAAAATACTGTTGAGTTCTTGAAGTTGTCTACAAATATCAGAAAGCAGAAACTGCTGTTTCACAACATCTCAGATGTGATGTGTTATGAAACTGAGTTTGGAGGAAAACAGAAGCACAAATTCAAGCATGTGGTCAGCAGAGCCGGGGGACAGGCAGACTGCCAGTGGGAAAAACATTCCAGACCAAATTTAATATCTCGTTAATGTGTTGGATGTTGTGAGTTTGCGATTGTAAGAGCTGCTTTCACCAAGATTAAAGACAGGACCTTGAAAATTAAGTAAACGTCCCACAAGACCACCACCCAAAACCAAAGGTTCCAAGCAGAGGTCAAACAATTTTTTTTTTTTTTTTTTTTTTTTTAAGATTTATTTTTGGCATTTTGCCTTTATTACGATAGGACGGTATAGAGGAGTCAGGAAGTGAAGTGGGAGTGAGAGAGAAGGGGGCGGGATCAGTAAAGGTCCTCGAGTTGGGATTCGAACTTGGGAAGCCTATAACGCAATATACAGTGCACAGCATAAATGAGTACACCCCCTCTGAATAAATATAAAAGATATATTTTTTTAATGATTACTTATATAATTTATGGAAAGATGGTAAAATTGAAATGTATTAAATATATACTTAAAAACAACAAAATATATGCCAATATTTTCTGTAAGATAAGTAAGATATTCTGTAAGAATATTTCAGAATCGACTGAGCTTGTTTTTTTTTTCCCGCATATGGCACATGTGCGCGCTAGAGACGTGGCGGGCTTCATTGCACAGAATTTGCGTTGTGAGACACGTACGCATTGCTTGACAGTGTGTGCTTCCACCCACCGTGTTTTACTTTAGATATGCTTTCATTTATGCCGTTTGGAATGCAGTACGATTAGATGCACAAAACTCGCGCACTGACAGACTTTCACGTGCGCTTTGTGTTTGTTTGTCCTGAAGCTCGATTGCGGCTGCGGTTAAATGCACTTGCATTTTCGAATACTTTTATACAAAATTGATGTACACACAGTCAGTTATGTTTTCAGAGCAGGACAAAACCTCTGATATATCGAAATAGATCAGTGCATTAGTGTGAATGCAGTCTGTTAAAGCTGCCACTGTCTATGATCTCATCAGTAATAATCAAATGGCAATAATGCTGAAGAAAAAAGAAAAAACCCATAACTATTGTCTAATCTATTGTCTAAACTTTCGGATACTTAAAGAACACTTATTTTAAATAATTTTAAATATAGCCTGCTTATATAATAAAAAAAATAAAAGTAAATTTTGCACAAAATAAATTTGATATAAAATTTATATGAAAATGTAGCCATGTGTAGTAATATTGAAAACTGAGAATGTGACGCATCGTGATATTGAGTTGATAATGATAATCGTAATTGAATTGTATCGTGAAACCAAGATCCACACGCCTACTTTTAGGATGGTAGTACTGACACACAGAGATTCTGTAAACAAAAAGCATAGAAACTGCAATTTTGGATAAAATGTAAAGTTGTAAAGATATATTTTCACAGCAGAAGAATTATTGGGGAAAAATGTAAATCAAAGATCATTTAAATGAAGGACTGCAGAAATGAGTACACCCTAGATTTAATTCAGCAAATGTATAATATTCTAGTACTTAGTATGCTTTGGCTACAGTAGGTAATTCTAGTGGTGACAACAACCATGCATGTCACTTCTGCAGTCTGCGTCATACTCTGTGAGATAAAGTGTCACTCTTTTCATAGCTTTTGCCGGCTCTGAGACACTTGCATGTTATTTCTCCTGCTCTTTTTCTAGCAAAAATTCACTCATCACTAAATGAAAACGTTAAGTGAAGACCTGATTATTTCAGGAGCCTTGTCACAAGTCCATTGTTTTTGAATGTTGGTGCTACTTCTGCTATATTTTCACACTTAAAACAATAATTTGGTATTCCTCTTGTAACATTGTCCTCTTTTATGCTAAGAAATAGGTCAACTGGCAGTTCTCTCCCAAGTGGTTCCACTGCTGCCAGCATTAAGTCTGAGTATGATTCAGTGGGCTATATAACACTTTTAATTGTCAGGAAATTACTTGTCTTTAAAAGTTTTGGTTCAATATACTTACCTGTTGATCAAAAATAGCCTTAAACCTATACAATTATTTTTTTTTTTGTAATTTTCAGGAGGGTGTACTCATTTTTGCAACACAACATTTTATCACTTTGATAAGAAAATCTTATTTTGCTGAATAATTTTGACACTCTTCTTTGGTAATTGATCAAGCAGGCTTGTTGGAACATTATATCTCCAAAGAACCCTAATATGTCATCCAAGTAAAGAGTAATCATTTATGCTGTGCACTGTATGTCGGCACACTGCCCACTAGGCTATCGGTGCCGACTCTGTTATTAGTTTTTCTGATAACATTCTTCTTTTGGATCTATTGTATGTTGGCTAAAATAAATGCTAGTTTTATTTTATTTTTGTTTGGTGACACTGACAACAAAAATAAAACCAATCACTAACTCCTTGTGGGGTTCGCTGTGTATAAATGTCATCATTATCATAGTTTTATCCTCACATCAATGCACATTTTGTCATTTTCATATCAATCAAATTGTTCTGGATAAATACTAATTTTCAGAGCAGATTTTAGAAGCCAAACCAAGGAGACTTGTCAAGTCTCACATGACTGTTTTCATTGTTAAAATATAATCTTATCAAAGTGAGAAAATGTTTCACTTCTCATTGTGAAACCACTGAAATAAGAAGAACTTTGCAAGCCAACCTTCATCACAGCATCTGAGTGTGTATATATGCTATGACAGATTAATAGCATAAACAGATTTGCTGGACATCGTTAGAGCAGCTTGCTGACAAGGTCAGAAATTAAAGACTGCATTCATATAAAAACCGCTGCAGAGATGGAAGATCTCTAAAACAGGATTACTGTAGATATTAGGAGCAGACATGGATTTTGATGTTTGCTGCACAAAAAAAAAAAAAAAAAAAATACATATCCATGGTAAACATACACAAACAAGCTGACTCAAGCATTTAGTTTGTGATACCATCATTAAACCAGATGTAATTGTCTAACTTAAATATTGTCAAATTAAAAATTAAAATTATTCTGCAAAACAACAGCAAAATTCACAAATCACACCCAGCTGCAGGTACAATGACAAATTTAATTGGTAGGGTGTGAAGATACACTTGATATTTAACACTAAACTCACAAAACTGGATGAGGCAGATATCAGCAAAATAAAGCCTTTTCACTGGGGCGAAGAATATCACAATACAAAAACAAAAGCGAATGCAAATGCAAATGTTGCAGGACCAGCAGCATTGACCAAAAAACTGGAGATTAACTGATAAAACAAAAAAACTAGCTTGATCACTACTGTGCCCCTGAGAAAGTCACTTAAGTTAGTAAATAATGTGTTTTAAGGTAAAAGTGCCTAAATAGTGGTTTACTGCTATTTCCGTGGCTGATATTATACCAATACTGATAAGCAATAAACATTATTATATACACAGTTCTCTAATAGTTCACTAATAGCTTTTCAAAGATGACCTGTGTAGAGGTCAGCCCTCAAATAGCATCCAAGACCAGATGTATTGATGTAAGATCTGATTTCCTGAAAATGACATCTGATCCAGGATCAGTATAAACCTACATTTTCATAACTACAGGGCCAGGACTAAATATGTTCACAACAGGAACATGTCTGAACTGTTTTTACTCACGTTGGTTCTTTGTCCCACCCCTCCCCCATGCACTCATCTTGTAGGACCGGCTCAAAGAGGCCCTTGTTGGGCTGTGGCCAAAACAGTTAAAAATATCCTGGAAATTGAGGAAGTTGAAGAACACAATGATCTATACAAATATCTGAAACGAGTGGCAAGAGTAAAAATATAGGTATGCAATCGGACAAACATACTTTTTTACAAAAGCCACAGAGATGCGTTTCATCCTAATGATGGATGATAAAATTATAATAATGTAGCAGCTGCATCCTTTCCTCAGTGGCAACAGCATTTGGGGTGAAATGCATTTGTATGTATTCAATAGAAGAGGAATACAAAAGGATTCACTGGAAGACAATCAAAGATTCGCCCAACCGCAAACATAAAACAAGCGATGGGAGAGTCTCACATGGGCAGCCACACAAACAGACATATGCAAAGTATTCAAAGAACCCACACGCCTTCGAAACCCTGCTGTGTGCATTACAACATCAACTGGGACTGTTAGAAAGCATTTGTAGCTGCTAACATAGCATGACAGTAATATCGCAGCTTCCACATATGAAGTGTCACTGATTTCACTTTCATCTGCAACTCCTAAAAGTACCTAAAAAGACCTTACAGCATCAAGAAATGCTAGTTTAGTTTCACATTTCACCAACCTGCTGTGATATTCATTCAAGTTCAATGAGTAAAATGGAAGAAATGTGACATCAAAGTGGATCAAAATGAGCACCAGGCTCAAAACTGAACTTGTGCTAGTCATATGTAGTTATCAGCAGTCATCAAACATTTCTGACAGCTCTGACAGTTCCCTTATCACGTGTACTTCAGTTACACATGCAAATACACACAAATAACAACAGCATGCAACCTTTCGCATTTCGCATCTCCTTTTCTTAAGTCTAATGACCCGAATGTCCGGCTCAACATTACTACCTGCTCAGCATCCGAGTTCTCATAATCCTCCTCGTCAGCGATCAGCGACATGGCCATGGCTTTTAGAGTCCTCTCAGCGTTTTGCTAACTGACATGGCTGCAGCTCCGGGTTGCTACTGGCTGAGAGACAGCACAGCCCTCCCTTCTGTTCTTTAACCATCAGAGCACACAGGCTAGAGCAAGACATGCTCATCAATATGCAGCAGGGGGAGTTCCAAGAAGTGGGAGGGGAGAGGAGAGCAGCAGAGCCAATGGGTGTCCAGTATGCAAAACAGGCTCTTTAATATGCGCTAATACAGCTTGGACATGACCAATAGGAAGCGAGCATGCAGAACAGAAGTGTTGCATGTTCAAACAGGGTCATGGGGTAAAGAAGAGAGGCCAGTTGGGGCAGTATAAGGACAGATGGTATTTAATCACAAAAGACAGACACAATGGAGGCGAAAATTCAGCAGCTGGGCTTTTAGTCGTCGAGACAGTTTTAGTGTTGTGAAGTGGGGGGAGCACAAAAGCCAACATCCAATTGCGTGTGTCACTTTCAATAGGGAAATAAACTAAAACAAGTCTATAAGTGCAGGTTTGCGTGTGATTGGTCAGGTCTATTTTTGGGGGACTGGCAACACTTCCCTTGTGTCTGAAGTCGATTCATTGTTCCAGTGAAATAATGCAAAGTTCTGCTTTGCCTTTTTTTAAATACAGACATTGCATCATATTTCCACAGAATCTGCCTCACAACTATTTCAGTAGTACAACAACAAAAAAAGGCATTTTAAACAAAAAATCTTCTAAACATGTTCTTAATTTCAACATCAATCATAAATCTGAAGGGGGGGGGGGGGGGGGGGGTTAGGAAGGAATGGAGACAGCAAAACCTTCATAACACATTTATACTGTTAAGTATAATTAACTGATGACATTGCAGTATGTAAATCAAATTAATGACCTTAAAAACAGGTTAAAGAATCTTGCCCATCCACATATTAATGTTTCTAATCACTCTGCATATCCAATCATACCTTGCCTGTCTTCTTCGGCCAGCATACAATAGGAGAACCAGTGATGGCCAACTTTGGATTGTCATCTGCATGTTCCTTTAACACAACCTGTTTAAGAAGCAGACAAAAAACAAAACTTAACAACAAACAACATAAAATATTTTAAAAAGACACCATTTTATTGTATTTTATTTATTTATTCTTAAGTTTGTTTTTTGTTTTTTTTACAATAATGAAACCCGAAAACATTGCAAATAGTTTTGGTGCTAAAATATAAATGTAAATACTTTGCGTTTTAATATATAATAAATCATACTTTATTATTTATAATTTAATTTAAAAAAAAATTTTAGAACATTTTAAATATTTAAATAAAATAATTGCCTACAAACGGGCCTAAAAATTTATATAAAACAGATAACCGTATATTTCAGATTTGGTATAAAGGAGTTAAAAGAGATGCATCGTTTAGTTTTAAAATCTTGTGCATATTTTTAATGCCATGCACAATCTCACAGTAAGTTACTGCAACCAACTTACTTTAAAGGGATAGTTCACCCAAAAATGTAAAATCTGTCATTAATTACTCACCTCACGTCGTTCCAAACCTGTATGACCTTCGGAAAACACAAATTAAGATATTTTTGATGAAATCCGAGAGCTTTCTGACACTGCATAGAAAGCAACGCAACTACTGCCATGTTCAAGGCCCAGAAAGATAGTAAGGACATCAATAAAATAATCCATGTGATATCAGTGGTTCAACCTTAATTTTGTGAAGCTGCAAGAATACTTTTTGTGCACATAGAAAACAAAAATAACAACTTTATTCAACAATTTCTTCTCTTCAATGTCAGTCTTCGCCGATGTTCATGCATGATGCATGCTTGTGGTGCTGCTGACGCAGGAGCCGGCATTCTGACACAGAACACGGATGCGCTGCGCCTTTTTTTACAAGCAGAACAAGACACGCTAGGGCTGTCAAAAAAAAATTCGAATTTCGAATATTCGTCGAATTGAAAAAAAAAAAAAAAAAAAATCCACATTGGAATGCAAAACGTTGCATTCGAATTTTAGGTGTGTGTCAGACAGCCTTAGCAATGGCACACGAGATGCAACGACGATGTCGCTATCATTGCATTTTAATGCTTTTGTTAGCCTATCCAGTTGAACCCACTAGATGCGGCGCTGCTACGTTGTTCATTCAAAATATTGCAGAAAACGAGAGCATCAGTGTGGAGATGTTGTTTACGGCGAAACTGAAACCAAGCCGTTCACACAGAACGCATATTTATCGCATTTTCTATAGGGACATCTATCACCGTTGCACTCGCGTCTCGCACAAGAGAGACGCATGTTTAGAAAGCCATGTAAAATTCATGTAAGTTCAACTTTTAAAAAACATGTCTCGAGACTTTATGGCGGGTTTTACCCATCCCACTGCATGTCAAGTTTTAAATGAAGAAAGTGTGATTGGTGATTGGTTTTCGGTCCTTTGCATTAAACTATACATGCATGGTGCTGTTTTTTTTTAATTAAGCAACTTTATTAATTATATATGGTTTATAAACATTATTTTAAACATTATGCACCTTTTTCAAAGATAGTCGTGTTATTTTATTACGCTTTGAAGAAACGTGCATAATATTTTGCTTGATGTGCCCTCTTGTGGCCTCAGGAGAGAAGCCAAAAGCTTTTTTCCCCCTAACTGAAATTATGCCTTTTAAATTCGAATATAATTATTCGATTAATATTTAAGTAGAAAATTCGAATTTAGCTTTTCAGTCATTTTGACAGCCCTAACACACGCTGTACATAACTGTCTTCGTAAACATGTCTTAAGATTTCGACAGAGAGGATGACTTACTTATTTGAACCAGAATATACAGATGATGAACTTAGAGAGATGGATGTTCTACGTCAGAACGTTAGCTCCTGCGTCAGCAGCACCACTTGCATGTGTGGAACTCTCGTGAACGCACGTCAACGACTAACACGGAAGAGAAGAATTGTTGAATAAAGTCGTTATTTTTGTTTTCTTTGCACACAAAAATTATGGTTGAACCACTGATGCCACAAGGACTGTTTTAATGATGTCCTTAGTGTGTCTCTGTGCCTTGAATGTGTCAGTTTTATTTGCTGTCTATGCAGGGTCTGAGTGCTCTTGGATTTCATCAAAAATATCTTGTGTTCCGAAGATGAACGAAGGTCTTACGGGTTTGGAACAACATGAGGGTGAGTAGCTAATTAACGACACAAAGTGTGTACCTCAGCGACGCAAAATGTTGATAGATCATGCATTGTTCCTTGTTGGGTCTGAACCTACTACCTGAACCTACAAGTCTAGGTCTACAACTAGACCGTTCCACCCAACAGGTGCTTACTTCCATTTATTATTCCTTGTGAACGAAAAAATTGAGTCAGGAGGAAACTATAATGATGTCAATTCAAGGCACCGAGAGACAGACAAAACAAATGACAAGTGGAAAATGTATACAGACCTTCACGTCATCTAGCAGTGCTTGTGGATCCTCGATGCCCTCTGGAACGCATTTCTTTGTCTCTGGAAGGGATTCCAGCTTCTCCACCAAGGCCTTGAGTCCATTTAGCTCAAACTCTGTCAAGTGGGTACATTTGCCGGAATGTTCCGTTCCAGGTGAGCCAGACGGAGTCTTGGGACACTCTGAGGGCAGGGACTTGAAGCTGTCTTCAGAATCATTGGCCGAGGATTTGAAGGTCTGATAGGGAGGGACAGCTGAGGAGGGCTGGGTCATCCCCTCTGTCCTCTCTAACCGTGTCTCACACGAGTCCTCCTCCATGTCCAGCCGAGGAGCAGAGACGAGACTCTCAGTTACAAGCTTGGGTTCAGCTAAATAAAATCGGAAGAGAAAACCAAAACTTTCACCAATCACCAAAAAGTTACACAAAGACCAGAAGACAGAGACAAAACAAGTCTTGGAATCATCTTGATAAATGATGGTATAAGTGAAATAAGGAAACTGAGTACATGAGAACTTGCATGTACTTTCTGAGATTGAAAATGCAAAGGTCTCACTTAGTAGATTGGCTCACTACTAGTGGAGTTCAGTAAGGGTGATTAAAATGGATATTCATAAACCCTCTCCAATACAAATTTATGGATTGTTTCTCCACACTCAAAGTTAAAAATCAATCTGTACAGATTGATTTTTCAATCCCGTTCTTGTTAAAATTAGGTTATATTTCTTCCCACTCCCACCCTCAACTTTTACGTTCTGGCCCACTCCCATGCACAAAATCCCACAGGTAGAGATCTATATGGATTTTCAGTCCCATTTCAGTTTCACTCCGGTGTCAAAGGCTATTTTTTCCAATTTCCACACACAATGCTTCTGACCTCACCTTGTTGCATTTGTCACAGGAGTTTCTACCCTTGCTATCTAACTCTGTGCCTGTAAATAGTTATTTTTTTGCTGTGCAATAGACTAATAACATTCTATACCTAAAACATCAAATACATTTAAGCAACTATTTTTATTTTATTTTTAGATACTTATATATATGGGAATCCCACAAGTCATTTCTTTCTCCCGTTTCCCACGCATACATCAGTATCTTCCCTCATACACAAGCACTTGGCAATTCAAAACTTGTTCCACAATGACTTATGCCTGGTTAGGACAGAAACTGCTATCAGGTTGGATAGAATTAAAAGGCATTCGCTCTGACAGTGATTAATTTGCAGGATGTCACCAAGTTGCTGTTCTTTTGGTTGCTTCACCGTCTGCACTCCCAATAGTAGCTGCCACATCACATTACTGTGCATTTGCATAAACTTGATCTTGTTGCATTGCCAATGCTCTCCGTTACTTGAAAATGACTTCTGGTTATGTTTATCATTGCAAATTGCTGTCAGTTTAGGCAACTCACCAGCGTGAACGCGGAACTCCAGGCTGAGGTGCGAACGTCTGGTCAAGCAGTTCACGTATCTCTCCAACACATACCAGCACATCTCATAGAAGAAAGGGTAGCGGAATTTGGAGTGCACCTGAAACAGATATACAACGAATTAACACTCTATTACAAACCTTGGAATGCTTTACAATAAGGTTCAATTTGATAACATTATTTAATGTGACTAACAATGAACTTTTATTGTAGTTATTGATCTTTTTTTTATTTTTAACTTCTACTAGAGTGGCATGATTTTTTTTGGGGGGGGGGGGGGGGGGGGATTTTTCTGATTAAATAAAATAAAAATTTATTTATTTATTTTTTAAAGTTCCAGGTTTGGTTTGTAGGGCTGCACAATTTAGGCCAACATTTTACGATGATATATCAATATAATTACAATAATGATGATTTTATAATTATTTTATTTTAATATTTTATTATATTTTTTATAATTATTATTATTGTTACCATCACCATCATTAGTATTAAAATAAAATTTAAATAAAATATTTTTATTATTACTATTACAAAAAAATTTAAATATTAATATTGTAATATTTTTGTAAATTATTAAAAATCAAACACTTAAAACTATATAATTTCTTTAAACAGTACTGTCACGTGGCATTTATATTGATTTAATTAATTTAATTTGATTTGATTATAAGCCATATTGTGATTACGGTTTTATTTTGATTAATCTTGAAGCCCTAATTTCTACATGAACTAATCAAATTTCAAGATTTCAAATTGTATTAATTACCACAAATTAATATATGATGAATAAGTACATTATAAATTAGCATTAGCCTAGATTTAAAATTGCCATTCATTGTTAGTTTGTGATACCTAACGCATTAACTAATGTTAAGAAATTAAACCTTACTATACAGTTTTCCCCAAACACTACATATAAAACTAATATAACTGGCTTCATAATAGATGGCTCTTGCAGTATGTAAAAAACGACAAAATGACTAAGATGCTTCTCATGCACATATCTTTCCATTCCGGCTCCTCTCCAGGGAGGAAACTCACATTCTCAGAGTTATGGAGGGCTTGTGCTCTCATTCCCTCATACCTCCTTCAGCCAGTGCTAAATTTAGAGCACTGCAATAATGCAGCCCCTGGAACAACACAGCCAGTGCCACGATCTGTCTTCTTCTCTGCCTGCTCTGTCTAGCAAATATAAAAATAGCCCGGCCCACCAGCTCTAAGCCCTGCAGAGACATCAAAGTCTCCAGGAGGTTCTGCTAGCATAGAGTGAGAGACCATAACTGGTTTGTCACTTTGAAATGTCACAACACATCAAAGGTGTCCAGTGCTGTCGCTAAAACAGCCTTTTAACTGTCAGCAACTGAGCCAATCAGAAGTGAGAGGATGGAGATCTTGTTTTAGGCTCAGTCTTCTCAAATGTATGCAGGTTGGGATCACACTCTGACCTTGCCTTTCATTGGTTTTGGGTGCTATTTATACATTATTATAGTATTTGTTAATATTTTGCCTTTACTTTTATATTTTCAGTTTTCATCCAGTTTTAGGAATTTTATGATGTGCTTTTGTAATTTTTATTCAATTTGGTTTAATATTTCTATATAGCTTTAATTTTTTAATTTCCGTTTCACTAATTTTAGTACTTCAACTTAAACATATTTATTTCCATTAGCTGCCAGGGCAATATTTAAAATTTTCATTAAGTTTTAGGTTTTTTTTTAAGTTTAGTTTTTTTATCTAACAATTACATTTTATTTCAGCTTTATTTCAATTACCAAAAATTATTTTTAATAGTTTGTTCAGTTAACAAACAACACTGGTTATGGAAAGGTTCTGGTGATACTTGTAATTACATTATATTACATTTTATAATACTCGTAATTAGACTAGTTAAACATTTTTGATTACATGATTACATATTATAATTACATTGCAAACACATTAAAATGCACAAATGTACATTATTTCTTATTTACAGGTAATGCAGTGATTCCCAAACTTTTTTTATCAGCTGAACCTCTTTCACCTAATATACTAAGTACCCCTGATATTTTAAGGTAATAAGTTAAGTGTGACATTTGCATGTTTATGGTTCTCTGGCATTGGTTAATGGTCACATGGCATGCAGGTAAACAAATAAAAAAATTTCATCTTTAGTAATTCTTTAGTATTTTGATGATAAAATTATTTAATTGTACATTTTTTATGATTTGATTAAATAGCTTTTCATTAAACTCACAAAGCCCCTGCAGTTTCTTCACGAACCCCAGTTTGGGAAACTTTGACGTAATGTAACGTTTAATGCACTTAATGTTAATAACAAATAGAATATATTTTCTTTCTCTTTGTTTTTTATATCAATATGGTAAAAGATTATCCTATTTAAATCAGTGTGATAAACAAGTTATGTCAAAAATAATCAAAAAAAAATAGTATGATTATATTACTTAAAATGTGTAATGGATTCACCGTTACTGACTACAATTTCTGTCATGTAATTTGGAATCAGTAATGGACTACAATTTGTAGTAATCCCCAGCACTGTTTACAATATACTCAAATATTATAAATAAAAACTTCTGAAAGACGCGCATTGATTAGAACTCCCTTCCAAATGCATCAAATTAAAAAGACAAATCCTTAAACAGAATAAACACTGACTGATAAATTATCAAACAATCCATATTTTTTTAAATAAATGCTTTACCTTTGTTCTGTTCTCAATTTCGTAGACAGTGAGCTGCATGGGAATGTTAAAACTGTGTAAAATATTCCCGCCAAACACCAGGGTGTCTTCTGGAGTGTAGACGGCATGGATCCAACCTACACACACGAGAACAAAAATATGAATGTTCAATTTCAGGAAAGAAAATGTTGTACAAGGGCTTAAAAATCTTCTGCTCTCAAATGTCATTCTCCGTTCTGCAACTTATGTACGTCACTAAAGTCAAACTTGCTGCTATTTTTGAATCCGAACTCAAATACAAATGACATTTCAGAGCTTTAGTGGAATAATTACTTAAATTTCAGTCTGTTACTCACACAAAACTATTGTATGACTTTATAAACCTTGGAATACAGCACAAATATCATAGGGACGGCTTTTATTGTTCTTTTTTTGGACTTTTTAGAGCTTGACGGACATGATCAATGACCAAGAACTGTTGTTGTATTGAAAAGCTTGGTAAGGATTCTTCAGAATTTCTCTTTTTGTGTTTCACAGAAAACAGCATGTGGGTTTAGTACGACATGAAGGTGAGTAAACAGTAACAGAAATTAAATTTACACATTTCATCAGCTCATGCATTCCCCGGGAACTGAACCAATGACCTTGGCATTGCCACTGCCATCCTCTTCCGTTTTCCTTAAATATATGCACTCAAGCTCAGTGCGTCACCTGAAGGGATGAAGAACGTGTAGCCCTGTTTCAGCTCTACTCGCTGGCAGCCGTCTGAACGGTCACCCAGGAAGATATCACTCTGTTTGCCTGACAGCACCCAGTCCTCAAACAGAGACAGATTGTGTGGGCTTGGAGGAATCAGCCAGAAGACCTGGAGAACGAGAGAGAGAGAGAGAGAGAGAGAGAGAGAGAGAGAGAGAGAGAGAGAGAGAGAGAGAGAGAGAGAGAGAGAGAGAGAGAGAGAGAGAGAGAGAGAGAAACACAGGTGTGATTCTAAACTGGGATATGATTTTTCTTTAAAATTAATAATTCACAAACTTGTGTCAGCATTAATCCTTTGTGTGATTTATTTATCTCATCCATTTATTCACGAGCAGACAGTGTGGTTCAAAAGTCTGACCCATTGTTTTCATTTATACCAAGAAATAAATAAAGTACAAAGTTAGGACATTAAACATTAACATGAAAATAAAGAAACAATATGACTAACTTATGATTCTGTACTTAATGAAGATTTCTAGGTGGCAAGTATGAAATTTTCACTTACATTCTTGATAATAATAACAACATCTATAATACAAAACTGTATTAAATAATAAAAATTCAACAAAAAAGACTGTCTACAAATTGACTTAAGCAGACATAAATCGGGTGGAAAAGTTTTTTTTATTATTATTATTTAAACTTGGAAATCATCATAAAGTTTCAGGATTTCTAAAAATTCAAAAAAACATTATGACATAAAATGGAAAAAAAAAAGCTTTATTTCTAGTCTGCAATTTTTAATTTCTTAGCAAACTTTTAACTGTTACTAATAATATTTGCTAATAACAAAATGTGGGTAACACTTTAAAAACCGTTCTTAGTTAACCTTAGTTAATGCATTACCTAAAAATGAGCAATACATTTGTTACAGTATTTATGAATATTTGTTAATGTTAGTTAATAAAAGTACACCTGTTCATTGTTAGTAGTAGTACTAGTAGTAGTAATAATATCTTTGTCCCTTCTCTTCTCATAAACAGACAATTTATATAAGACATCATGACAAAAACTGATAAAATAAAACATCACGACAAACACAACCACAACAAAACCCGAACATTAACAGTACACCATTTCTTCATATTAAAATCAGGGCTCGACAATAAGGACTGGCCGAGGGCCCGGGGCCAGCGTGAAGGACTTTCGGGACAGTAGACTGATTTGTCACTGGCCCGATCGGGCCACTGCAGCGTCGTCACGAAAGTTTATCATTTGCATGCGTTTTTAAGCCTTGTTAATTTAAAAATTCAAGCGATTAAAAAGCAATTAGGCGCGAAAGACAACTCCTTTCAGTACTTGCGCGCTGTGTTCTGTTCTGTTCTCTCTGACACGCGCGAGCCGTCTGAACGAGCAAACACATACAAAAGCAGGGTTTAAACTGGGCCGGGGACGGGGCCGGGGCCGGGGCCGTCCGGGGTTTGAGCCCCGGCACATAGACTCCAGGGCTCGAAAATTTCGCTTCATTAACGCCAGACAACTAACTTGATTAAAACATCAATAACCAAAAATAACTAGGCAGGTACGGTATAAAGTTCCACATGCAGCCTCTCCAGGATAAATCAAAACGCGCGACACTAAGAAACTCGACATACTGAGGTAAAAATTCAAAATGGAAAGTTTTTATATTTAAAATACAGTTAATTAGGCAACATCACACAACGTTTTCACCATTACGACTGTTCAATAGTTCTATAAACAGTTCAATAAGCAAATACAATAATATTAGGTCACTTACATTTTATGCGGAGCCACAGCGCATCTCACAGGAACCAGCCGATTCATTGCTGAATGATTCAGTGTTTTGAACGAATCGGTTGAGTCAAAGTTTCATTAGCCCATGCATAAACCTCTGATGAATCTGCCGTTTGAACGAATCGTTTGAATGAATTGACTCACTCATTAAACGCTCACTACTGGCACCTACTGGCGTTTTAATTTCGTTGAAAAAGTATAATTTCCACCATTTCTTGTTTGTATATTCAAAAAAAAAAATAAATAAATACAATATTTAAACGAATCTCATATTATTATTTAATGCAGTTGTATTTTTCAGTGTAAACGATTTAATTTGATAACCTAAAGATAACCTAAAGATAATAACATTATTATAGTTGAATTATAGATCAAATATAAGAATTTGAAATGAAAGTATTAATGAGATTAGTGGGAAAATGCCCTCTATAAATATAAAAAAAACATGCAGATTTATATGTCACAGCTGACAGAAAACTGATGAGAATATTGCTTCAGAATAAATCTTATTTGCAAAAAAAACAACAACAAATATATATATATATATACACACACACACACACACACACAACAAATTCCAATATAACTCCTGTACAAAAGTATGTCAAAAATACACGTCCTGGCAAGTAACTTTAACAATGATTAATCTAGATTGAATTTATACACTGGAGTACAGATGCACCTATCGACCAGACATTTTTTGTTTTATTTTAGAGCATCTTCTGTTCCGTGCTTGCACACAAACTGCACTGCAATCATTTTCCCCAAATGCCATTTGTGTGGAAATATTAACAGAGGCCAGAGACGATGAAGACGGACACAAAGAGGAGAAAACACTGTAGCACTAGCAGGCAGAACAAGATCACTGTTCACGATGCGCAAAATATAGGAAGAAAATCCAAATATTGAATTTTAAATGAATGTGTTTCTGAGGGGAATTGGCTGTTTTCAGAAAGTGCCATTTTCTTTTCATCTTGTCTCTGTATAATGCATATTAAATTGGTGTTAATATGCGCAGCGCTGCTGTGTTTACAGTGGTAACCAAGGAAACACTGTATCACTGTTCCATGAGCGCCGCCTGCTGTCAGAGAGCGAAACTGCATCTCATTCAGCCCGTCTGCTGTTTCTGTCTCGTGCCGATTTTTTATGTAACGTTAGCATAATGTCACAAAGCTAAAGTCGGGTCATTCTGATTTTGCTTCAGATTTTGAAATTATACACTCTAATATAAATCAAACATTGCACTTTTTTGTGGATTAATCCATGATTAAAAATTTCAAAATGCTATGAAAAATCAAGGTGCAACAGAGTGAAGAATATTCAAATGGTATTTTATGTGATTTTTTCAATTTCTGTACCTGAATATCTACAAAACATAAAAACCTAAAGCATCATTTCATTTCTATCTTTGTGCTATAGGCCTATGCTTATTTGTGCTAATACTTAGTTACTGGCTCAAAAATCACTAGCCAAAAATAAACATAAATATAGAGTTTAAACATTATTAAAGACAAGTGACGTCTTATTATTAAAGACGTCACTTGTCTTTAATAATGTTTAAACTCTATATTTATGTTTATTTTTGGCTAGTGATTTTTGCTGTGGTATTGAAATTGAAACAGAATTGTAAAATTTAATTGATATCTAAAATATTGGTGTCATATAAGCTTGTTTATTAGAATACAAGATAACATAGATCAAAAACAATGATAACAGCAATTATTTTATTTTTTGTAGCAGGGCCAGTGAAAATGTTGGCAGGGAAAGTAAAATTTTGTACCAACAAGTAGAAAAAATCCTTAGCGTTGATCCCTGAAAATATAATATTTAAAAATTCATGGTACACCTTTATGTTTCAAATAAGTGTTTACAATCAGAACTGCATTTGAAACAAATGATCTTAAAGCTCTAACAGACCTCCACTTGGGCACTCTATATATCGTCTGCCTGAAGAAAGCAGTTCAAATTCTGGGTACAAAATGTGAGATGTATCATCTAAAATGGTCAAGGACTTCCTAAGAACATTTTTCTCACACAGAGCAGACAACTCCAACTGTACAGAGCCTGTAATCTTCAGGAATGTTCAGGTTCATTAAATAATATTAACACATACAAGTTTTGATTTTAAAAATGTATTAGTACATGTTGCAAATAACATTAACTCTGATTAATTAATGCTTTAGAAGAATAAACTATAAGGCCGTTTATTGTAAAGTGTTACCAAAGTATGTAATATAAAATTGTAAAAGCATTTCACTAATGGTCTGGTCTCAGACATTTGGACCCCATTGTATATTGTATGACTAAAAATCTGAGTTACTAAGCTGACAACCTTGCAATTTCTTTGCAAGTGAAACAGGTTCAATTCTCTGGTGAAATCAGGAGGATTACATAACAGGGATAAACTCCTACAACTCTTCCTAGAAGTTCCTTTAGTCATACATGTGTCACTCTCGTCTTTCTTGCACACGCCAGCACTCTTGTTTGACCTTTCAGAGTGGATATTATTTGATACCCTCCAGCAAACACACACACAAGCACCATTTCTGCTGACGCTGCAGCCCCGGCGGCGATGCAACAATGCAAACAGGGAAGAGATTCATTTACAGGGCCTCTAGACACATGATCTTCACAGATCACAAGCAAAGGCAATCCTGCAGAAAATCATTATTGCTTTGAAAGTAATAGCATAAACAAACCGCTACCCCCAAGTATGGACAATAATAATAGTAAAAGCACTACTAACTGTCCAACACTTACCTTTCTTCCTTTGAAGACATGGTACCATACTGATGTGCCGCCAAAGTCAATATGGAAGTCAGTGAAACAGCCTTTTACACTCATCAGACAGTATCTACAGAAAGAGAGAAACAGGGAAAGTACAAGGGTGATTCGCAATATCTGCATAAATAGAGAAGAACGATAAATCCCTAATGCGGTTTCTAAGTCCTCACAAAAAAAGACTATTTGCAACTGGGAGTAACCACAGCATAGGAATGTTCACCTCCCAACTCAAAATGAATATTTTCTTCTAAACCATATGCAGTGGAATTTCCCCTTCTCAATCAACAGCATTATCAAAGCACAGCACAATATTATGACTTAAAAAAAATAGTTTGGTATTATTTTGAGCAATAAATCAAGGTTAATTTCTCTCTCGGAACATACAGAACGATAGTCACGGACGTGGGTTTGTTTCAGATAAAGCCATCTCAGCAGCAGAACAGGGATGGAAGCTATTTGCAGCTTATGCATTTGTCATGTGCAGCGTTTAGCAAGGAGCAAAATTAATCAAATTCCAAACTGCCTTGGTGTCTGGTTAATATCTGCCCCACTGAACCGGGAGAAGAAGAAAGCGAAGAAATCAGTTAGCTCTAATGAGCAAAAGGCATCGCTCACCGCAGGGCATCGTGAACTAAAAAATGATTAGGCATCAATTTAGGCACAAACCCAGATGGCTGAGGGCCTGAGAAATGAGATTTCTAAATTTAGGGTCACCAATGTATGGATTCCACGACAGTTAGACGTGTAACTGACAGGTTAATTATTACCGGACGGTTTTGCATGTGGCATCTTTGCCCATCAGACCATGCCAGCTGACGTTCTGACAGTGTAAATGTCAGATGATGTCACTGGAAATGACATCATATGTTACAGCATCAACAAACAAGCACATTGAGCACTTTGGATCCAGATGTTTTTTATAATACAAACAAGGCAAAAGCACTCATTGACTGCAGGCTGCAGAAGGTAACACTAGGGTAATACCTTGCAACCTGAACCCTCAGAGGTTACATCCTATAATTGGAGCTCTTAGATGAAAGGTTATGAATAAATAATCATTGACTACATAGTACCCGCACAAAGGACTAATAATGCAGTCTGAACATTTTTATGGATTACAATAAAATAATTTATTTTTTTATTAATATCACAATTCTATTAATATGTTTCATATGGGGTCATTTTAAAATAAAAATGACCCCATATGAAACATATTAATAGAATTGTGATATTAATAAAAAAAAATAATATTATTAAAATGTATTAAAAACAAACTGAACATTATGAAATTTTATTATTTAAAAAAAAAAGTATAACTTTAATATAAAAATGACCCCCATGTGAAACGTATTAATAGAATTTTAATATTAATAAAAAAGGATTTATTTAAAAAATATATAATTAAAATGTATTAAAAACAAATTTAAGGTTATGAAATTTTATTATTTAAAAAAAAATGTATAACTTTAATATAAAAATGACCATATGTGAAATTTTTATAAATATTAATAAAAATTATTTAAATACTAATATAATAAAAACAAAATTAACATGAATCTGAAATATTTTTGTTTTATATTTTGTTTGAAAATATTGTATAATATTATTAAAAAAGGTACCCCATGTGAAACGGTTAACAAATATAATATTATACATTATATTTAAATAATATAACATTTAAATCTGACTCTTTATTTATGGTTGTTCACATCTCTTTTTTTTTTTTTTTTTTTTGCAGAATTGCATTTTCAGGCTACTTGAGCAGCATTTTATATTCTATAACCATATACATGCATAATGACACCAAAGCAGAAAGAAATGCAATCAATAATTCTGTTATATGAACAAAGATATCTCAAACTGTGTATTTAGAAACTAAAACGGTGAGCGTTGCAGCCTGTGTCATCCATCCCACAGAGCAGTCAGTGAGGGGGATGACGCACCAAAGCAGCCAAAACAAAACTATAACCTTGATGTGCACAAACACGCTGAGTGAGCTTTTAAAATTTCAGACTACACATGCAACCCTCACAAACATTTATTACACCAGACCGTGTAAACATAAATGGAATGACCGCAAATTATTGGTCATCCTTTCATAAAAGTAGCAAAGAAAGTTGAGCAAACTATACCAAACCCTAAGGATTATTTACATCATCACACTATAGTTTGCAATGAAATAAAACACACATACCCAACAGATGTTCATCCCCATTTGAGACACTTCGCCGTTCTGACATCTGCCCATGTGACTCAAAAGAACAGAACTGAACTGACTTTTAGCACAGAGTTCTTCCTTTATAAAAGAGCTCAATGAATACAGAGAGTCAGGAGGAGGGAGTCAAAGGAAAAGTGAGAAAGAGAGCGAGAGTGGGCTTTCCTGTGCAGGAAATACTCCTATGTGATACTCTGATTGGCTGAGAAGGATTCATTGGGATACTGCAGCAGCCCGTGAGGATCCGCCTCTTCTCCGCATTAGAAGTGTGTGCTGCCTAGCAACCTGATAGAGTCACAGCCAGCTGCAGGCCAAAGAAATGCGCAGCATGTGCCGAGGAGCAAAGCAAGGGACTGTGGGAAATGAGCAGACCTCATCTTTGACTAATGCGGGATGTCAGAGAACAGTTTTCAGATTGACTCAAGCTTTGAGCTGCGTCTGAAAGCCAAAATACTTCCTGAAGGGAAATCGGAGCAGACAGAAGAACACCAAACCTTAAACGTGTAACACAGCTATGTGGGCATTGAAACATGCGCATAACATTGCAAAAATTCCCCCTCTCCAAATGCCCTTGAAAGAGAGTCACATCTAAGTTTTCTTCTCTCCAGCTCTTTATTGCTATTTACAGAGCCTAACTTGTCAGAGAGTCTATGATTTCTCAGGATACACTCGGGGAAAAAACAGGGAAAAAGCAATGATCCCTTTTCATGTCTGGGGTTCTCAGAAACAGTAGTTGTTATAGTTGGATAAGCTTCTATAGTAGTGAATAGAAACTACAATAAAAAAAATAAATAAATAAAAAATAAATAACCAAACAATGGCTATTACTTTACAAAAGAGGGAAAATATTGAGAGATTGATTACGTCGGTCAGAAGAGAAAAAGATGCCAAATTTGCCATCACTCCCTCGGCCTCTGTATTAGAAACACGCTCACAGCAGCATTAACTGTATTTAACAGTAAGCTATTATAACACAAATTATAGTGACATAAATATACCTTACATTTTATAGATTGTTTAAAATGGTAATAACTGTGAAAATGGGTCATCACAGTCTTTGAAAAAGGTCCATTCCTAATTGTTTTCCAAAATAAAATAAAATATTACCTCTGAACTTTGGGATATTTCATCTCAGACATGACATTTGTGGCTTCGGTTTGTTTCTGTTTAAGATGCCGTGGCCACATATTGTCCACCCAATCCACCAGATCCACCTAAAGACAATCAGAAATACAATACAAAGACACAAAGGAAGTTTTTAAATGCTTAACAACTAGATTTATTTGCAACAGTAACTGAAATTCTAACTTCCGCATTTTAATTTTAACAGTTGCCCTTTGCATATAACAATATCAGCAGAAACAGTTATTTTAGTATTACTGATTTACTATTATAGTTGTTATTAAAGTTTGTTAGTAGCTTTTATTTTTATGTTTATTTTCATATTAATTCTTTTTAAATATATAGTAATTCAGTTATGTGCTTTTGTCATTTTTATTAGTTCTGGTTTATTTTAAATATAAACATTTAGGTTTAATTTATTTTTCAGTTTTAGTTTTTATTTATTTCCAGTTAGTAATTTTAGCAATTCAACTTAAACTAAATGAAAATAAGATATACTGACTTAGCAACTAACTAAAATAGGTTTTTCAGCTAATATTTGTATTTTATTTTAGCTTTATTTCACATATTCAACAAACATGAACTCATAACTTTTAAAGGAGAAGTAACTGGGAAATAAAATGTTTGACTTGATTTATTGTAAATAAAATACCCAAAAAAAAATGCATGAAGGTAGTAAGATTGAATTGCATGTGCAAATATCATTGCTAATTTATTTGACTTGATATTACCAATTCATTTATTACTAATATCCCTGCTCTCATCTACCCAATTACATTCACACTTTACTGAAAAGATTAGTCACAAGTAAGATTTGCCTTAACAGTGTCTTTTTAAATCATATTTAAATGGCAACTGTGTGTTTTAGAGAAAGTGAATGTTGAAAAGTGACAAAAAATAAAAAAATAAAAATCTTACCACAGTGGGTCTCTTGATCAAATTCTCCAGTTTGGTGTGACTGAACTCCAGGCTGATGACGTTGAACAGCTTGTCACGTTCATCCTCAGGCGTCTCATAGTAGCGGACGAACTGTGCCATGCTCATCTCTGAGCCCTTCTGTGTGCTAACGTCCATCACGTCAACAGCCCGCCTGCTGCCTGAACGTCCATGCAGAAACAAACACTTGACCACTCGAAATGCTACTCCTCTCCATCATAAGTTCTATCTTATAAATCTTTCTTTTAAATCCGTTTCTAAAGTAAGATTAATTATACTGGTAATGGATTAAGGAACCGAGGAAGCTTGTTTCTGCCATGAAATAAACAAATTAAAAAAATTGCAACTTTGTTTCTTGCAATTCTGAGAAAAAAAAAATCAAGAGTTGTGAGATCTAAACTCAGACTTTTTTAATTACAAATAATTACAAAGTTATTTACCAGCAACATAAACGTAAAGGCCATAAATCTGTCAATAAATACGAGGCTCAGACAGTTTATGTTCTTCCTCAACCCTAAAAAGGAGTAAGATAGACTGTGTATGTGTGTATGAAAACATCAAATTCATCAGCTAATTAAAGGTGCCATAGAATGCATTGATACAATATTTTAAATTGTTCTCTGATATCTACATAGAAGGTATGTGGCTTAGGTAAGGGCAAAAAAAATCTCCAAAAACGGTTTTACATGTGCATTTACAACCCTAAGATTTCTCCCTAGAATGAAATGGTCTGTTATTACCTTATTTGGAAGGGTCATGAATAATAATGTTGAGCTCTGCTCTGACTAGCTGTTTCACAGTGCGGCTCTGCTCTGATTGGCTGTTTCACAGTTCGGCTCTGTTCTGATTGGCTGTTTCACAGTTCGGCTCTGTTCTGATTGGCTGTTTCACAGTGCGGCTCTGCTCTGATTGGTTGCTTCACAGTGCGGCTCATTTCAGTAGCTCACAGCAGGAAGGAAACACAGGGAGGAAAATATATATTTCAATACTTTCTCTCGCAGTTATATCATTGGGTAATTATACTGTATATAAAATGCGGGCATCAGGGAGACGTTATTAATATGCGGGGCACTGAAACTGCTTTCAAATGCACGATCGCTTTTTACTTTCACTTTTGCTTTCGAGATTCGCGATCGCACAGTGCTCTGTTTATACTATGGAGCGGCAGTACTTACCACACATTTTACAAGATCAGATGCTTGTCAGTGGTGCTCAGGATCTGTAAATCATTCGCCATCATCCTCAGTCATCTCTCCTTACTCTGTTTATGTGGTAAGTGAAATCTTATGTACTGTAATGTAACAGGCTACCGCTAGAAAGCAGCTAACCATGTCCCTTTAGTGACTCGCGTTATTTTATTAGAACGCGTTGTTTTCCGTGCCTTTCTGAATACAGACACCAACCCATCCCTGCACTTCACATCCCCAGCACAGCCTGGAACATAACATTTATTTCCATGATCTGCCATTTTCGCTGTTGTCCTCGCTTGTTTCTTAACAATACCTGCAGAACTTCTGATGATTCGGCTGTGCAGAACATGGGTGGGTATACGTTATACAAATGTTGGGGGCGTAACTATTAGTGATCCCGACTGTTACGTCACAGTCTGTGTTATGTTCTGATTCGCCCATTTTTCAGTGGTCTTTTTTATTCACGAGATTTACATAAGAAGGCGGAAACAATGGTGTTTGAGGCTCACGGTATGTCATTTCTATGTACAGAACACTTATTATTCAACTATGCCAAGGTAAATACGGTTTTCCATTCTATGGCACCTTTAAACAAATGCATATGTACTCTTCATAATACCAGCATGCAGAACAGACATGGTGCATGTGTTTATAGTTTCATAATACAGCAGCAGAACATTGTCCTGTTCCTGCATTATGCAAGGCCTTATTAGATATTGGCAATATAAAACGGAGAAAACAAAATAAAAGTCCCAGACGATGAAAATGAAAACTAAAGATTAACAAAGCATACAATGTTATCAAAATATTTTACTGCTTTTTGACTGAGTACAGTCACCATTCAATCAATCAATCAATCAATCAATAAATAAATAAATAAATGTGTACTTACCAACCAAACCCTTGATTTCACTTACAGTAAATTCTGGATCCGGCATCCTGTAGTACATTAAACAATTCAGATGAGCTTTTCACAATGTAAAATGTATAGAAATATGTGAAATAAAACCGTTTTACTTGCTCTTACCTAATTCCCAGTCCATCTTTGGCTTTAAATACGAGCGGAGTTCGCAATGCCTCTCTTTGAACATATTCATAAGTAAAATCTAGGATGGTATAAAAGTTAAACTGTTTAAAACCAAATCCCTGGATTTTATAATGGAGAGCATATGAATAACACAAGTATTAATTGTAAATAAAGGGGTGTTTCCATGGTGTCTATAGATATGAACAAGTTAAATTTAAGACCTTTTTAATGCCACCTTATGAAATCTAAGACCAAACCTCTGATGGAAATCACATTATTTTCGTATAATGTAATATTTAATTTTTTTTTTATGTAAAATATATATTGCTGTCAAAAATGCTATTTATTATTATGATATACAGCAAACTTTTCTCATCAGCAGACAATATCCCATACAAAATATCCCCACAAAAGCACCGCAAGACCGAGATTTCTAGTAATGTAAACAATTTATTCTGAAGCAATATTTTATTTGTGTTCTATTAGCTTTTACATTTATCTGCATATTTTTTATACTAACCTCAGGATGTTATTTAGGCCAATTTTTAAACCTTATTAAATGTATGCATCATATTTCATGTCAAATTCTTACAATTGATCAATAGATTAAATTTACACTAGGCTGTTATCAAAAAAATTAATTTACATTGCACAATTACAACTGCAATAAATAATGTTATGAGATTAATGTTTTAAATGCAATTTTGAATATGCAAATAAGAAATGTTGGGGGGGGGATACATAATAATAATAATAATAATAATAATAATAATAACAATAATAATCATAATAATAACAATGTTTAATTTATATAGTGCCTTTCCCAAGCTCAAGGACGCTTTACCAAAGCAGGAACACAATGGACAGTCATTTCATAGTCACAAACAGTCAGCACAAATAATCAATTAAGTTGGACAGTAGACATTTGCCCAGTCCAAAAACAAAATGAAACAAGATGAATGCAGTTGCATATCATGATACGGCAAAGACACATAGAAACAACATAGCAACACATAACAACATAGAAAATACATACTCTTACATACAAATACATACAAACAACACACTTTTACATACTAACCCCGCCAGTAGGTGGCGGTAAGTCACTTAATGAGCGAGTCATTATTGAGTCATTCATTCAACCCTTCACTGAATCATTCAGTAACAAAACACAGCTGTGTGCTGCTTGGAGATTGCGCAATACTTCTGCTGTGATCTTTGTTTGGAACTATTTTAGTTGGTGAAACAGAACAAAACAGTCAATATTGTGTCTAAAATGTAAGTAACATAATTATGTGACTACTGAACTACTTGTTTATTTAACTAAAATCAATGTAATATTTGCAATCGTGAGAATATTCAGAAATTAGCTCCCTTGTCATGGTATGTTGCTTAACTACATGTTATAAATAAAAAAAACTTTGTTCTGTGAGTTTCTTTATGTGTCCCGTTCAGCTCTTTTGCTCATTTCATACAGTCATTTGATTTGGTTTCTCCACAAAAGTCTCTTGCAAAGAAACAGGCAGCGCGACCTTGATATCAGAAATACACTATCCATTATCAATCGCTGTTTACGTTGAATGTAATAAAATCAGAAGAATCATTCTTGTGTTGATGCTTCACTGTTTTTTTTTTTGTTTTTTGTTTTTTTTGTGTCACATAGGCTATTTGTCCGGTCGGGCAAGTAAAATTCAAGCCATTTTTCAGTAAACTTCATTTAACCCATTTTAAACTATCTAGAAAGCTGGTCAGCTAACTGTAGCATGCAGTAACTACAGCAGAGGAAAAAATCTGTCTGTCTAATGATTGTAAACAGGTCCGTCAGACTGGAGAAATTTTTGCGGAATTGGGACCGAAAATATTTAAGACCCATCGAATCTGAATTTAAGACATTTTAAGACTTTTTAAGGCCTTTTATTAGGACAGTTTTATTTAAGATTTTTTAAGGACCCGCGGCCACCCTGGTTTCAGATATAGGCTACAATACTTTAGACACACATTATTCATTATTATGACATGAATTCTGGACACTTGTTGGCTGTTTTTCCTTCACTATCCACTAAAACTACTGTAATCCATTATCAAATACAATTTTAATTTTGTAAATAAATTATATGTACTGTAGGCACAATTTATACTTGTCTGCAAGATTAGTTTGCTATTTGACATAGATATTTAAATATACTCTACAAGCCAAAACTAAAAAAATAGAATTTAAACAAATTATCTTGTTCAAAAGTGCACGCGCTTCACTGTTAAACGGATAGTTCACCTAAAAATTAATAATGTGCCATCATATACTCACCCTAATGTTGTTCCAAACCTGTATGAGTTTCTTTCTGCTGCTTAAGACAAAAGAAGATATTCTGGAGAATGTGGGTAACCAAAAAGTTTCTGGTCCCCATTGACTTCTATAGTATTTTCCCATACTATGGAAGTCAATTGGGGCCAGGTTACCAACATTCTTCGAAATATAATCTTTAATGTTCAACAGAAGAAAAAACTCAGGTTTGGTACAACTTGAGGGTACATAATGACAGAATCTTCATTTTTTTGGTGAACTGCACCTTAAATATTTACCATTTAATATCAAATTTTAAGCAGTACAACTAGCCTATAAGTACAACATATATTTGCAGGTGCAAACAGCAGAACAAAAACCCCTATATTTAAAAATGTAATGAATATTAATTGCACTAATAAGCAATACACACAAAAAAAAGTACCTTTTCCCTCCATATACTGAACAAATTCGCTGTTGTATGAATTGCTCTCAAGTTTGTCCTCCACGCTGAAGCCCCTGATGTTTGTGATTTCCTCCACATCTGACAAGTCCTCGTTCTCATCGTACATCCTTCTGCAGATCGAGCGCTGCACGAAAACAACACATGATGAAGAAAACCTGCCTCATTCTGTGCTCGGATATCAGATATAACGCTGGGCTGGGATGTTATATCATTTGCACGAATGTCAGATTCCATGATTAACATCCAGGCCTTAATCGTCCACCATCTTACAGCTGTTACATAATTAATACATGTCAAATCAGCGTGAACGAGTCAAACTTCCCCGTGAATATTAGACACGAGGGTCGCGGGGCAACAATGTGTGCGGTTTCGCGTATATGTTGATCTCTTTGTAATATTATGAAACGTGTGTCCTTTTCTGTTTACCATTACGAGCGTATTGCATTTAATCTATTAATGTGGCGTACGTCGCTCTAATTCTCGTATCGCACCGATTCGGGCCACTAAACACAATGCATATCGACTGAAATTCCCGATTTATTATAGAGGACAGCTTCAACTACACACCAGTTTGCGTCCGGATTCCGCACACGCCTCCATGTCCGAGCCTTTCGACCGTCTTAACTCCCTCAGCGATTTATTTGGACCATATTTAACGCGTAAAGTTGTGCACACTTTGATTGCTTGTATAGAAAACTAAGTAGGAACCATTTCTGTGTAGTGCACCGTGACGTGACGGTCAACAGAATCAAAACATTGCAGGAACTTCATCTTCTTCTTCATTGAGGTTTAAAGGCGGCTTGCATCTAAGAGCGTTGCATTACCGCCGTCTTCTGGATTATTCTTCTGCGATGTTACTCCAGATTGTTTTCCGCGATTATATTCTCTTCATCAAACCTGCTCTAATTAAAAAATTACAAATATTTTTCCTACCTTGCCTAATTACACCACTTTGCAATATATCTTTTCTACCTGCCCCTAAACCTTCTGCAACTTAAAAGTCATGTTCTATGGTTTCTAATGTCTGACAGTACTCACAAAAACCAGTAGGATGCTTCCCTATAATGTGTAATGTACTATTTAAATTACTGTGTCCTATTCTTAATCTTGTCATCGCTGTTTCTTCTCTCCTAGTCCCTCTCCCCAGTTCCTCAATTTATTTTGAATGGCATACAAATGTCTTCTTTTAGCTTCTCTGTCACACTTCCGTTGCCATTCTCTAACTGCTTCTTTCCAAACAATACTCTTCAGATTTTGACATTTTTATATTTACTTCAATATTCTCTTTTTTAATTGTTTGTTTAGCTATTTCATCCACTCTCTCATTGGCCAAAATGCCTGTATGAGCTGGGGTCCAAATCAGTTGAATCTCATTAGATTTTTCCTTTACTCTTGTATATGTTGCCATATAACAGATCCTGACGGTTATTGGACATACACTGTACAGTGCTGATAATGAATCACTTCCAATCAAAACTTATGTCCTCCTTTCTAATCCATTCTAATGCCATCATTATAGCATATAACTCTACTGTATACACATTTAGATCATTTGTGGTTATTTTGCTTTCCTCACCTCCTTGATTAACTATAAAAATTGCTGATCCAGTTACAAGTTACAATTGCTGATCTCAGCTACAAGGTCTACACTATTGTTTATTGTTTTAATTCGATGTAATTCAAAATCAACTTTCATGGTTTCAATCTTCCATATTGGAAAGTCGGGTCATACAACAGTTGGGCAGAACTCTTTTTCGCTCACCCCCAAATTTCTAGCTGCCTCATCTCCTATCCACCCAAAGCTAAACTTTTGCGCCCTTTCCTTTTCCCAGCTAGCTTGCAGCACTCTCTTAGTAGGATGACCATCTCTATGTCCCTTTAGATTAATCCAATAATTTACCAGCAATTGTTTGCGTTGAATATCCAGTGGCATTTCTCCCGCTTCTACTTGTAGTGCACATACTGGTGATGTTTTTACTGCTCCTAAGCATAGTCTCAATGCTTTAGCCTGTATTACATCAAGCCTTGAAAGTACAGATTTGGCTGCTGAACCGTACACCACGCTCCCATTAAACTTACATATATATATTTCAGTGATTGATAGTCCGCTCCCTATTCTAACCCTGACAGACATCTCATTGTATTTATTACTTTTTTACATTTATCCTCCACATTCCTTATATGTTCTACCCATGTCAACCTTGGGTCAAAATGTACTCCTAGAAAGCAAAATTGATTAACTCGCTCCAAATAACGTTCCATATAGTTTTAAATTAAAACCTTCATTGATGATCTTCTTTGTAAAAAAAACATTACTTTAGTTTTTTCAACAGAAAATTTAAAACCCCATTTTATTCCCCACTTCTCAACCTGTTGTATACCATCTTGCACTTTCTTAACTATATGTTCTACATTCCTTCCTCTTTTCCATAATGCTCCATCATCCGCAAACAGTGATCTTCCCATGCCCGCTTGTACATTTACATATATGTCATTTATCATTACTGAGAATAATGTGGGACTTATTGAATCATATGCATGAAATTATGCATTCTTTTCATTACTTTAAATGCTTTATTTCGACTTCTGACTGCTTTTTTACAATCATCATCCCACCATGGCACTTCTTTCCTCTTTATTTTACCTTGACTTT
The DNA here is from genome assembly GCA_039654775.1 of Spinibarbus caldwelli. Classification (NCBI taxonomy): domain Eukaryota; kingdom Metazoa; phylum Chordata; class Actinopteri; order Cypriniformes; family Cyprinidae; genus Spinibarbus; species Spinibarbus caldwelli. The sequence goes on along the minus strand of CM077266.1, from coordinate 6,041,530 downwards.
TTGGAATAGATTCTAACGCTGCTGTTATTATACCCTGTCTTACTTTATTTTCCAGAATTTCTATAGCACAATTATATTCAATCTGATTCAGATATTTGTCACTTTCCTTCTGGAATTTTTCCCAATCAGCCTTCTCAAATACCCATCTTCCCCCTCTTCCTTCAGTGATTTGAGAAACATTTATGTTGATTTTACACTGTACTGGATAGTGGTCACTTTCTACTGTTTCTATCTTTATACACACTCCAATTACATATTGCTGTCATACTACTAGACACCAGTGTTAGATCAAGTGCAGACACCCTTCCAGTATTCACCTCTGTCCTTGTTTTAGTTCCATCATTTAGGCATTCTAAGTTTTTCTCCTCTAATAGCTCTTCTATCACTTGCCCATTAAAATCCACTTTTTCACTTCCCCACAATGTATTATGCACATTGAAGTCCCCACACCATACAATATTACTACTATTTTGTCCCTCTATTTCCTCAAGCTGGTTTAACTGTAGCCTTTTACATGGATTATAATAATTTATGACTACAAATTTCTTCCCCGCTCCCCATATTTCCACTACTACATATTCATGTTCTCTCCCTATGCCTAACTCCCTATGTGGAATCCCCTGTTTTACAAATGTAACACAACCCCTTCCACCACCATTTACCTTATCTTGTCTAATTGCTACATACCCATATATAATAAAATCCAGGTTAGGTTTTAGCCAAGATTCCTGAACACATATTATGTCTGGTTTTTCTCTCCTACTCACAATAAACTGTTTAAAATCTTGTCCATTTGCAATCAGGCTCCTTGCATTCCATTGAAGGAGTAACATTACTATAATTATTAACCCACACATGTTGTCTCTTGACTCGACTGTACACTTAATTCATCCTTCACCTCTTCCCATTTCAGACCTACCATGTCTAGATGATGTACTCCTGCTATAAATGTCACCATTTTCTCCTTTTCCTCCAACTGTACCTTCTGCTCTTGTTGGACTTCCCTTGTCCCCCTATTTATATATTCCCTCTTCCGACTCTCCTTTTCTCTTTCAGATCTTTTAACAGCCTCAGAATAAGAAATGTTTTCCTTCACTCTTATCTGTTGCACTTTCACTTCTTTTTTCATCACTTCACACCCCCAAAATGCGACACTGTGATTCCCTCCACAACTGCAACACTTTGGCCTCACTTCTTCCCCACACTTTCCATACTCATGATCCCCACTGCACCCGGCACACCTTCTTTTTCCTTTGCATACCTTAGCCACATGACCAAATTCTTGACATTTATAGCATCTCATTGGCTTAGGAATGTATTCCCTTATACTATATCTCATGAATCCATAATATACCTCCTCTGGCACATCCTTCGATTCAAATTCAACCAAAACAGATTCTGTTTCTGTTTTTTCAATTCCCCTTGTCATTCTTACGGCACTTTTAACTGCACTGTTTCGTACCCTCATGTTTTCCACTAGTTCTTTCATATTTACAGTAAGTGGAATTCCAAATATCACTCCCTTACTACCACCCGTTCTTCTCTCTCCCACTCTTATTACTTTGTCTACTTTAATTTTTCCAATTCAACTCATCTTCTTTGCCTTTTCTATCTGATTTCAATCTCCCAATATTCTTGCATATTTCACTTCTCCTACTTGCCCTCTTATTATTTTTGTTAACTTAAGTGGATCCATTCTCTTAACTCCCCCCTCTCCTTCAAATCGTACCACTACATTAAACAGTCTTACTTTAAGACCCTCTCCTTCATCATCTCTCCCTTCACTTTCCGTCCCAGTTGAGCTAGCTCCATTTTTCTTTCTCTCACTATTTGAAAATATCCGATTTTTTTCTGAGTAGTTATCAGAATGGTTGGTGTGTGTGTTTTTTCAAAACACACAGAAACTGTTTTTTGAGGAGTCAGAATTGCTCTTTCTTTCTTCTGTTTGGCACGCGCTGCAGCTGCTGTGCTCGTGATATGTGCTTCATCAACAAGACACTCTGCTAGTGCAACAGTAACTAAACATCTTTTAATATTACATCCACACATTATAGCCTCAGTTACAACAGGAATACGTATGCATAATCGGCTCACTTTAAATCACAATTATTTGGGACATTCTATGAAAAAGTGTAAGGTTTATAACAGATAATATTGTTATATTTAATATCATTTATTTTTATTTTAGTTTAAAAAAGTTGTCCCAAACTTATGTTAACTCTTTCACCAATTACTATTTAAAGTAATAAATAATAATAATAATAATTATTATTATTATTAGCATTATAATTATTATTAGTATTTAATTATTATTTACTAATTACTTTAAAAAATCTAATGGTGACTAGTTGACATCAAAATGTGCATATTTGCTTGTATTGCAATATACAAAAAGCAATATGTGACAAGTGTTTTAATAATGCATAATGACAACTAAAATAAAATTATATTTTTATAGAAAGAAAAAAATTAAATAATAAAATATTCACATTTATCAAAATGTGAATATTTGGTAATATAGCAAGGAGAAACAAAAAAAATGCATCCTCCAGACAAATATAAATATCTTCTTTTTTTTAAATAATGCATAATGTCAACTGACATAAAAGTATTTTATGATTTTTTATCAAAATGTGAATATTTGCTAATATAGCAAAGAGAAACAAAAAATACATGCTCCAGAAAAATAAAAATCTAAAGGTTTTTTAAAGTAATGCATAATGTTAACTAAAATGAAAATATAATTATTTTATAAAAAATGAAAAAACATTTTTTATAAAAATGTGGATATGTGCATACATATGAAATTACATAAAAAAACATTTACAAATAATTTTACTATTATTATTATTATTATTAATATCATTATTATATTTTGTTAAGAAATTATTCAATACAGAATATTCACCTACATCGATTCTGTAATGTTCACACACCAATAAGAGAAATGATTTCCCAGAAAAGTGGCAAAACAGCTTTGTTTGTTCTTAATTTTGTGGCAAATATATCTATCGTTCAGTTTCATGTGTTGTCGCGAAGGCTTGTGGGTAATGCCTTCGCGATGCATCCAGTTTCACTTGAGCAAGCCAGCTGACTGTCTCGTTCACCATTAACCCAGCGCAATGCTCCGGCTCCGCTGAATCTCTCGGATAGTTTCTCACAATCTCTGCTCGGATGAACATGAGTCGGAACGAGCATTCGCTGCAGGCTCTGTCCTGGAGAAAGCTTTATCTGAGCAGAGCCAAACTCAAAGCGTCCAGTCGCACGTCTGCTCTTTTATCCGGTTTCGCAATGGTGAGTTGTTTTTCGCGTCTGTTTATTTAGTGCTGTGGATGTTCAGTTTGCACCGGCAATATAAACACTGAGTTGTTAAAGAGAAAGCGCGTGTTTAATAATGTTGTGTAAGTTTAAGCGAATATTTTGGCTTCAAAGGCGCATGACTCGAGTCTGTGATGCATCTGCAATCACAAACTGACAGCCACAGTTGTTTAGCTCGTGCTAATGCTCAGCTAAATACTGTACATATATGCATGACTGCAGTTTTTACTTAGTGATGTTTATAAAGAGCATCACGAGAAGCATAACGCTGGATATCACCCGGATGCAGCAAAAAAAAAAAACATTAAATGAATAAATAAAACAATCTCAACTTCTTAAGTCTTCTGCAGTGCAATTCAATTCAGTTCCAAACCGATTCTTGAGACATCTTACAATTTAATTTGCAAATTTACCTCTTTAAATTCACATTAGAATTTTCTTAAAACATAAATGCATGATTTGTTTAATGTTATTATTCTTTATTTGTTTAAAAAATAATTCTTTGAGTATAAAACCTTTAAAAACATTCAAATCAAATCAATTTGATTTTTTTTATTTTTTAGAATTACTTATAACACTTTCCAGATAGATAGATAGATAGATAGATAGGTCATCTTAAAAATGTGATATATTTTTAAACACACACTCATATATATATATATATATATATATATATATATGTATGTATGTATGTATGTATAATGTGTTATTTATTATACATATATAAATAGATAAGCTGAAAACATTTTTTATAATTTTTAACACTTCCCAGATAGATAGATAGATAGATAGATAGATAGATAGATAGAATTTTATAATTATATATATATATATATATATAGTTATAAATATACACAATTATTTAAATGTTATTTATTTAAATATATTTATTACTAATAGACCTGTTGCAATAATCAATATATCGACTTATATGTACATGACCTCAATATATTTTGGTGACGCAATATATCGCCCATTATATTTACTTAAAAATTAATGTCTCCATGTTTTTTGCATTCCACTTGCGCCTGTGCCTTTTGCAGCTTCTCGTACATAACGTGGTGTAGTCATGAGGTGCTAGTTCACATTTAAAAAAAGCTTCTACAAAAAAATGATATGGCCTTGTTTAGGGATCTGTGCCTTTGTGCATGCGGACATCTGACGGCTTAGTAGGAATTGTGTTTTTCAGCAATAGTGTGCACCCTTAATTTGCAGAGAAAAGAAGGTCAGGGGAAAATCTGTAGATGGAATCTCCATACAAGTTCTTTGTGCAGTTTTCTTTTTTTTTCCTACTTGTTACTTTGCACTTTTTGTTAGAAAATGTTTATTTACTATTTATTCAAGTTTTTTAAGGTATCTAATATTTTGATACTTAATTTCCATGATCTAAATATTCTTAAGAATTAAAAGTTTGTTGTCAGTTTGGAAGTGTGTAGGCCTTCTTGCATTATTATGTTGTTACATTATGGTTATATATCAGTGGCATAAAATGGTCTTTAAAATGACATTAATATCGCTTATCGCAATTATTTCTGGGGCAATATATCGCACAACAAAAAGTTGTTATCGTGACAGGCCTAATTACTAATAATAAATGTAAATGATTTTATATATAATTTATCTTTATTTTTAATTATAGTATATTACACTATTTATAGCTAGCAACATTTAATATATTTTGTGATACATAAAATTATTTTGTCAGCACAGTAAGGTTTTCTGCCAAATGGTGATAAATTCAATTTATGGAGTAGAGAATCAGTTCAAAAACTTTACTCAATATGAATGCTAGTTTTCTCATTATAATGACTGATATTACAGTACAATATTTGTTGGGATCAAGGGCTGTATGTTACCTGTGTTTTCCTTTCATTCCACAGGTGGCCATGGTGGAAGTACAGCTGGACACCAATCACGACTATCCCCCAGGACTGCTCATTGCGTTCAGCGCTTGCACCACTGTGTTGGTGGCTGTCCACCTGTTTGCGCTCATGGTGAGCACCTGCATCCTGCCCAACATCGAAGCGGTCAGCAACGTGCACAACCTCAACTCTGTGAAGGAGTCTCCTCACGAGAGAATGCATCGCCACATCGAGCTGGCCTGGGCTTTTTCCACAGTCATTGGAACGTTGCTTTTCCTGGCCGAGGTGGTCCTGCTGTGTTGGGTCAAGTTTTTACCCATTAAGCCGAAGGACCAGAAAAACGGTACTATATCGGCCGGGGTGGCCGCTGCGATCACGTCTACCTCCATCATGGTGCCTTTCGGCTTGGTTTTTATCGTCTTCGCTGTGCATTTCTACCGCTCGCTGGTCAGCCACAAAACCGACAGGCAGTTTCAAGAGTTAGAAGAGTTGGAGGACTTACAGAACGAACTGGACCACCGAGGGGAGGTGTCTACCTTACAGTCTCCCAGTTCCCTTTACCCCTAGTTTTGATTTTGGGAAAGAGCTTTTGTTAATGTTTTAGGTTTGTCAAGTGTTGCAGCACATTGTATTTTCGACCGTAGTATTGATCTATCTGTTGCATGTGGACACCAAAGTGTCCAGTTTTATATGTGTTGAGGATTTGTCCACTGTTTCTGCTAGATTTACTAATACCAGTCAGACTGTGATAACTGTGAAAGCATGCACTGCATGTTTTATGGATATTTTCTTTTCATTTTTTTCTGTTCTTATAGGAATAGTTCACCCAAAAATGAACATTTTCCTAAAATTTACTCTCCTTCAGGCCATTAAAGGTGTATTTGAGTTTGTTTCTTCATCGGAACAGATTTGGAGAATGGATCCTCTGCAGTGAATGGGTGCCGTCAGAATGAGAGTCCAAACAGCTGATTAAAAACATCACAACAATCCACAAGTAATCCATTAAGACATTTTTAACTAAAAATATGGCTATAATATTTGTCCTTTCTCCATAATATTGCTTTCTCCAGTGAAAAGTCGTCTTATCTGAATCAGGAGAGAAATATGCACAGATCAAGCACCGTTTACAAGTCAAAACATGTCTAAACAAATATGTCAGTGAATTGAGAGGACAACAGGGGATAGATGTTTTCACTGGAGGAAGCGTTAGTATGGATTATGGACTTGTATTTTGGCCAGAATCAACGGTTTAAAGTAATATGTTTCTTACAAACATGCAGCTTTTCACTTTACAAGATGTTAATTGATGGACTGGAGTGGTGTGGATTATTGAGATGTTTTTATCAGCTGTTTGGACTCTCATTCTGACGGCACCCATTCACTGCAGAGGATCCATTGGTGAGCAAATGAAGTAATACTAAATTTCTCTGATCTAATTTTCTAAAATCTGCTCCAAACTCATCTACATCTTGGATGGCCTGAGGTTGAGTCAATTTTCAGCAATTTTTTATTTTTGGTGAACTATTCCTTTAATTCACCACAGGGAAAATCCTTTATTTCAGTATGGCAGCTGTGCCAGTTCTGTTACTTACAAGGTTTTTATTTTCACACAAGGCAAGCTACATTCTTACAGACGTGAGTTTACTTTGTTTATTACAAAAACACTATTTTAAACACTGATCAGAGGATTGTTTGAAGTTATTACAGTGCATGGGACACTTTTATGTCCACTTGACCAAATAATTTTGATGCGTTCTGAATCATGGCTTCACTGTTGAACAGTTGAATCAACCAAAAATCAGAGTCTTATTCAAACTCAGTTTTTTTTTCCCTAAATGAACCCCCTGAATGAGCACATCTTAGTAGAAACAAAGGCACTTTATCAACATGTTTGTCTGACCTTTTTTGGTAGTATTTGAAACAGCTTCCCATTAAAGGGGCCTCTGTTCACTCCGAAGTTGGACACAAGTGCTTAGAGCCGTTACGGCTAAATAGCTGGCAGGATTGTGTGATTATGCTAGCAAACACATTTTAAACAAAGTGTTTATTAAGCAGAGGACCGGTTAAGCATGTAGTTACATCAGCAGCATTGACGAAAATGACTAAAGCAACATTTAATATGTTCAGTATTGCCAAATTGAAATACAATGATTTTTTCCCCAAAGTATGTGAAATAATATCCATGTTGTGTGTAAAGTTTGATTCAGAAGCTCTTTTTATTAGTGCACAGCATGTGCTGGAATTTAAAAACTCCGTTTTATACATTTTAATTAAAGTCTTAATCAAACCAACTTCAACCAAACACCTTTTTGTGTTCTTTTATATCATTTATGACATGCATTTCTTGCCAAAATGAGCATTTTGTTAAATACTAGTAGATGCATAATGTGCCAACAACTTTTTTTGTATTGTGTGATTGTGTTTTTATTGTGAGTGAGGGGTTGATAAAACATATTTCACTGCACTAGTCTGCCTTTTTTGTCTTCAGGATATTGTCAAGGTACATATTGCCTAGCAACGCTATGACTGGGAATCGTGGTCTCTGTTGATTTCTCCTTGTCCTCAGTGAAATATGCTCGTGCCTCCATCAGCACAGCCTGTGAATCCTGTAGGCAAACCTTTGGACATAAAAGCAGAGCTGTAATCCACAACATTTCTGAATATGCATTAGGTAATACACCATGCAAATCAACAAAACGTTTTGAGCTGTTTGCTGTTACAATGGTCAGAACCTATGACTGAAAGCTTGTGTTCTTGGTAATGCTTCATGCATTACTGTTAAAATGGAAATCATGCAAATGAGCAAGCATCAGCGTTAATCATTTACCTTGGGAATTGGATACACTGTTGGTCTAACCGCAGCTTCTCTCCCAAAATCAGACATGGTTCCGCACTTAGCAACGCCGTCAACCCAAAAGCCTTCATACAGCTGACCTCTGTCCAGGTGGAAGAACTTGCCGTGTCCGTTTTTCTGTCCGTTGCTCCAGGTGCCCACAAAGCGGTTTCCATTAGCTTTACAAAAAATGATTAAAAAATGTCTTGTTAATAATTCACAGCGCAAAAAAAAAAAAAGTTTTATTCTGCAATGAAGCCAATTTTTAGGACAATTAAGATTATCTGCATTACATCATTTTAATTAAGAACCCCCCCCAATTCTCATTACCATAATGCAAAAAAGATAATTCCTATCTTTCATATATGTTTATTATATAATAAATGTAATGCTAAATAAAATTGTATTATTAATCATGATATATAAAATCCAAATTACCGTAATGCAAAAAATGCATTATTTAATATAACTTAAATATTTGAATATAAACTTAAATATAAATTATTTCATATAAATATAAATGCATTATGTATTATAATATATGTGTGTGTGCTGTATTTATAAATATACACACATGTATATATTTAAGAAATATATGTAATTTATATTTACATTACATGAATATTATATATAAATATGAATACATATATACATGTAAATATTTCTTAAATATATACATGTATGTGCGTGTATTTATATATAAATATACACAGTACACACACATATAGAAACAAACTTTTATTTTGGATTAATCGATGTGACAGCACTAAAGTACACTAATATATATACGTATATATGTATGTATATATATATATATATGTGTGTGTGTGTGTGTGTATATATATATAATATGTGTATATATATGTACACACACACTATATCATATATTATTGATAAATACATTTATCTAAATAAAATTTAATTCTAAATAAAACATTGTAATTTATTATTTATGATAGACATTATAGACATTAGACATTAAATTATATATGTGTGTGTGTTCGTGTGTCTGTATGCATTATTATACATATATCTGTAGTGTTTGTGGTTATGATTTTATGCTGATTTCCGTTTATTTTTTCTGTACAAAGAATGTGCACTTAATTGTCATAAAAATAATGTTACAATGCTATGTTAATTGTCCTGAAAACGGGCTTCAGTTTCTTTATGCAATATATATATATATATATATAAAAATGTGAGTGATCTGGACATGTTTAAGTGAGATCCACCAGGCTGGCTCATTTGTGAACAGTTTTAAGTCCGTACCTAGCAGAAGCAAACCCTGTCCGTGATGTTTGTCCTTCAGCCACTCTCCCTCATACAGCTCCCCGTTCTCATACTGCATCCGTCCCCATCCACTCCTCTGATCTTCCTTCCACTGTCCCTCATAGAAAGCAGACGGACTGTAGAAATATATCCCAGCGCCCTTTGAGCGAAAGGCCGACAATTTATATGTGGAAACTAAGGACCGCATGATGACAAACAGTGTATGATACTTACTTCCTTCTTGTCATTTCTCCAAGAACCAACATAAACCCTCACATACTCTTTAGTTTGAGGGCCAGTCTTGCTCAGGGTTCCATAGCCTTCTCTCTTTCCACACCTCCAGTCCCCATCATAGATCATTCCTGTTTTCTTCCAAACCTGCGTTCCTTTTCCTTAACAGAGTAAAAGCTACGTTTAGGAACATTTTATTAATGAAGGGAAAATCATTCTGCCAAACCAAGCTTTGATAAGCAGTGTTTCCTAGGAACTCATAATGTAATCTGCAGAACAATCTAATACAACAAAGTAAATTAAATTAAGGCTTGTCTATTAAAACTGCCAGGCTTCTTACTGTGATCCTCAAGGCCTGTAATGTTTAAAACATGCCATTAAATATTCAATCCATTACATATTACCATGTTTCTTATTGTCCATCCACTCGCCTGTGTATTGATCTCCATTGACAGAATACACAGTGTGATGAGGGCCACATTTTTGGGCTTTTTTGTCCCAGAGTTTTACAAGTGGTTCTGTAGTCTGGGGTCTCTTCAAGAAGGGCATACTGCACATAAAAAGATGATTATTATCATTGAAATATTATTATCTAGAACATGCTACCACTATAACACTTAAAAGGTGTAAATACAATAACAAATGACTGTGATAATCATAAAGTAGGCCTACTTAGATCTTACCTGTGACCACATTCACCATCCAAATCATTTAAATAAACGTAAATCAACCCCAAAAATATATATATATATTTCAACTTTAAACTGGTCGATCTCGACTGACCTGTCAAAAGAATTCATTTACGGTAACCTAGCAACAAGCTTTGACTAATATTAGCTCCCGGTCATTAGGTGGCGACGTCATCCTCGGACTCTTATGCTGGCCTGTGATTGGTGGACGGGCGAAGAAGCGGAGCTTATATAAATTGCTAGAGCGCCAACTAACGGCAGAGTGCGGCAGAGCAGCGCCAGCGCAGACGGGTACAATGTCACTAGAGAGATGTCAAAGTGAATGGACAGAAATAGAGCAAGAATATCAGCAATTACAGGTTTGAACTGAACGGATATGTGTTATATTTGTGCTCCGATAGCCGAAAGATGAATCATGTGTTAGTTAGGAAGCAAATGCGTGTGTTTTGGATGTTTGTGACGCGGCTAACAGGCTTTAGCTCATCAGATGAACTGATTGTCTTTTATTGTACCTGTGTTTAAGCAGCATCAGTTCTCTAAAAACATATTTAACGGGTGAATAAATATATTAGGGTATGTATATTTTATTATTTTAATAAATTTAGTGTGTTAGTTAAGTAGATCTGATAATGATTCACGAATTTAACTGGTTAAACCAGGTTAGATGTTAACCAAGAGTTGTTGCTCAACTGTAAAAATGATCGTATAATCGATTCGTGATAGACAGGGTTAGATTACAGGATGGTGAAGCTCTTAACAGTGAACTTTATGAAGCTCCTGTGTTTTGAATACTACAAAAAAGTGCCTTTTAGGACAAGGTATCAAGGTAATACTATGGGGTTTTTGTTGTTGTTGTTGGATATATACCATGGTAGTACCCTAGTATTTATTTTAATTACCTTGGTGTACCATGTAAAAACCTTGAGCAAAAATATTTAGTACTATGGTACAAATCAAAGAACCATAGTATTTCCATCTGAGATGTATATAAAAACCATTAGAGATCCATTAAAATACCATTAAAAATCAGCAATCATGTGTTACCAGTTGATAGAAAGGATTGGCCCATGTTTAAAATGCCCTTCTCATGTTCAAAATACCTCATGCTTAAAATGGAGCATCCAGAGGATGGATGTGCCCATTGAAAGGTCATGCATGTATTAGGAAACGATTCTGATTTTATTTTGTATTTTAGGAAACGCACAAAGTCTACAGACAGAAGCTGGAGGAGCTGACGAACCTGCAGGCGATATGCAGCAGTGCCATTAGCAAACAAAGAAAAGGCCTGAAAGACCTCAAGCATAGTCTTCATAAGTATGAACCGAGTTTCAGATGTTACTAAAGATCTTGAGCAACACATTCATGATGACGTAAACGGATCTCTTTTGTTGCAAACAGGTGTACGAAAACTTGCAATGAAAAAGAAACGGAGGTGATAAATGACCTGAAGGTTCAAATTAAAGAAAGGCAAAATGTCTTTTTTGACATGGAGTCCTATTTGCCAAAGAAAAACGGGTGAGTTTTAGTTCTTCATTCTGATATGTATAGAAATACCACAGTTGTGTGGTTTGGTTTTGAGGTTTTTCTACTATCTTAAAACTGTTGTCTTCTGTTTTCAGATTGTACTTAAATTTGGTCCTTGGAAATGTGAATGTCACACTCCTCAGCAACCAAGCCAAGTGAGTCTGATGTGAGCATGTCACTGAGCAGAGAGAGATTTCCCAATACAAAATTGCTGATTTTGTGTTTTCCCAAACAGGTTTGCGTACAAAGACGAATATGAGAAGTTCAAACTTTATATGACTATAATACTAATGTTTGGTGCTGTCACCTGCCTCTTCCTTTTCAACTACCGGTAAGATGAGAGATCTCAATAATTAATGTTATTTTGTGGAGGAAATTGTGCTGTTGGAGTCTAACATGCAGATGTCACATTCACAGGGTTACAGATGAAATCTTCAACTTTTTATTGGTGTGGTATTATTGCACATTGACAATAAGAGAGAGTATCCTCATGAGCAATGGGTCACGGTGAGTTTACGTTCACTTTAAAGTACATTTGGTCAATGCTGTGACTTAACGGTTAACTGTGGTGCTAGTGGGAGATTCAGGTTCGAATCTCTCTTCCCAGTATCTCCCTGTCCTCTCTCTATTCTATCAATAAACAATCTGTTTTGAGACAAAATGCTTAAAATAATCCAAAGTAAAATTAACTTTAGTTGGTTGTAGTATTTTATTTGTTTTTATTTTGTTTGTTTATTTGGCCACAGTATTTTGTTTATTTTTTTGTCTATTCATTTGTTTGGTTGTAGTATTTTGTTTGTTTGTTTTTGTGTATTTATTTATTAGGTTGTAGCATTTTACTTTTATTTCTTTGACTGTTTATTTAATTTTTTTTTTTATTTGATTGTATTCTCTTGTTTGTTTACATCACTTATTTGGTAGTGGTAATTTATTTGTTTTTCTTGTGTATTTACTTTGTTGTAGCACTTTGTTTGATTGTCTTTATTTATTTGGTTTTATTTGTTTTCGTATGTTTGGCTGTGATATATATATATATATATATATATATATATATATATATATATATATAATATTATTATTATTATTATTATTATTATTATTATTATTATTATTATTATTTTTATTTTTTTTTTAATTTCTATTTTTTTTTTTTTTTTTTTTTGGTTGCTTTTGTTTATTTTGTTGTAATATTTTATCTGTTCATTTATTTATTGCATTATGAGGAATGGTTATGACTTACCTTTTATTATTTCTTTCTAGAATTAAAGGCTGGTGGGTGTCACATCACTACGTCTCAACCTTTTTATCAGGTGTTATGTTGACATGGTAAGTGTTTTAGACCACAGATCATATAATTGAATCATTTTTCCCATCACCAGCTAGTATTTCATCACCACCCTCTGTTTCTGTCTTTTAAGGCCAGAAGGTCCAATGTATCAGATGTTCAGAAGTCAGTTCCTGGCTTTCTCCATCTATCAGAGTGAGTATAATCTATTAGCTGCACAGTGTGGTTTGTGTGTCTTTTGTTTGTTGTTATATTGTTTAATGTTTCTCTGGCAGGTTGTGTGCAGTTTCTTCAGTATTATTATCAGAGCGGCTGCTTGTATCGGTTACGGGCTCTGGGGGAAAGAAACCAGCTGGACCTGACAGTGGGTAAGCATTGTGACCGACTTGAATCATGGGAGAAATGTTGACCTGGATGATGTATCTGTTCACACTGCAGATGTTACATGTTTGGCCCAGACTGACCTCTCATGTTACTCTTACAGAGGGCTTTCAATCATGGATGTGGAGGGGGCTTACATTCCTCCTCCCGTTTCTGTTCTTTGGTCATGTGAGTATCAGTGTTTAAGTGTTGCTTTCATTTTTCATGCAAATTTGTTTTTGTTTGTTTGTTTTTGTTTTTTATTCAACTTTACAGTCACCTAAAAATAAGTTGCCTGAAAGGTTTCATGCATTTTACAGTGCAACATCTATGAAGACCATAACATGTAACTGTGTGAGGATTTTAAACAGAATGTTACTGCTCAAAAGTTTGGGGTCAGTAAACTATAAGGACTCTTATTTAGCAAGTGACAGTAAAGACATTTACAATGTTACTTAAGATTTCTATCAACATTGATGATCAGAAAGGTTTCTTGAGCAGCAAATCAGCATATTGCAGTTATTTCTGAAGGATCATATGGCACTGAAGACTGGCGTATTGTTGCTGAAAATTCAGCTTTGCAACACAGGAAGAAATTACATTTTGAAATATACTGAAACAGAAAACAGTTATTTTAAATTGCATTAATATTTCAGAATATTACTGTATTTTTGGTCAAATAAAGACAGCCATGGTAAGCAAAAGACACTTCCTAAAAAACATTTTAAGAATATACTGACCCTAAACATTTGAACAGTGTATATATATTGATTCAGCTGACAGGCATGTAAGATAAATGTGTTGGTTTTCTCTCCTCTGGTCAGTTTTGGCAGCTGTACAATGCTATGACTCTTTTTAAGCTGTCTTCCCGTGATGACTGCAAGGAATGGCAGGTAAAGAGAGTGGCAAACATCACTATTATTGCTTAAAACCCCAAGTATTAATCTTCTGCACATTGCTCATCCTGTACTGTTATTAATTTTGCCAGTATTGTAGATCGATTTTTGCACTTAAATATTTCATTTTTCAGGTGTTCATGTTGGCCTTGACGTTTCTTGTCCTGTTCTTGGGAAATTTCCTCACTACTTTGAAAGTGGTCCACCAGAAGTTCCAGAAAAACAAAGAAAAGGTCAAAAATAACTGATGAGACGCCAACTGGAAGATTTCATACACTGCGTGGCCAGTGAGGAACTCACAGAACTGAACTTCAAAGCGCACAAAACTGTTTCGTCTATAGGAGTCGCGTCCCACGAGCTGTTTGGAGAGGGTTGGAGGTAGATGTTGACGTCTCCCCGAACTCGTTTCAGCAGCAGCAGTGAAAATCAAGATTTTGTGTCACGTTGCCCTATCGTCTGCCATGTTGTTTTTGCTCTTATTTATGCAATCACAGCAGTTAGAGGATAACGTTTGGGTTAGAAACCACTGACAACCTTCAGACACTGTATACTCAATAAGCGAGGAGACTTCAATTCACTTTTGTTCCTGTGCATGGATATGTTTACAATAAGCCACATTTAAACTTTATGCAATGCAGCAGGAAGGCTGTAGAACTGCAGATGCACAGTTCACTGCAGCATCTCAAAGGGATTTGTTATGGTTTTTTTAAGAAGCTGGATAGTGATTAAAGTACTTATTCAAGGCATTTTAACTGAAGCATATGTTACATATTTGTGGGAAAGCACTGAAACAATGCAACTCTAAGGGAAAGGTGTGTTTTGCACGTTGTGGCTTGTTAGTACAGTGATTGAGCAAGGCCAAATTCTTGAATTAAATGAAAAGTTCATCCAATAATGAAAATGTAATTTTAAATTTGCTCACCCTCAGACCATCCCAAGATGTAGATGTGCGTTTCTTCATCAGAACAGATTTGGAGAAATTTCACATTACATCACTTGCACACCAGTGGATCCTCTGCAGTGAATGGGTGCCGTCAGAATGAGAGTCCAAACTGCTGATAAAAACATCACAATAATCCACACCACTCCAGTCTATTAACAATGAATTAATTATCCATAATGTTGCTTTCTGCAGTGAAAAAGTTGCTTTGTCTGAATCAGGAGAGAAATATGCACAGAGCAAACGCTGTTTACAAGTGAAAACAGTCCAAAACCTGGATGGACTTTTTACTGGATGGAGGAAGCATTATTATGGGCTCGTATTTTGACCAGAAGAGACATCTTAATGATGGATTTGTTTCTTACAAACATGCACCTTTTTGTTTCACAAGACATTAATTGCTGGACTGAAGTCATATGGATTACTTGTGGATTATTGTGATGTTTTTATCAACTGTTTGGACTCTCAATCTGACGGCAACCATTCACTGCAGAGGATCAAATGGTGTCCAAGTGATATAATGCTAAATTTCTCCAAATCCGTTCCGATGAAGAAACAAACTCAAATACATCTTCGTGTTTTGAGTCACGTGATACTCCCTGACATCTTGAAAATGTGGATTTGTATTATTAACGATGGCAATAAAGCTCCGGTAACACTTCATGGTACATTAGGAGCATCCCTTTTCTCTTGCCTTGTTATTTTCACGTTTGGTAGTTGTATTCAAAGGCATAGACATGTAACAGCATTTTAAGTCCGAATAACAGAAATGCTGAACTATATCTTTTATAATGTGAATGAATGCTGTTATAATTACATCTACTGTAATAGGACGAACCAGTATGTGTTTCTGTGTTACTTTGAACGTGTGAAAGAAAAAAGATTTTTTGTTTGTTTAAGCAGAGTTTTTCATGGTTTACCATCAGGGAGACCGTTTTCCTATGTGATATTGCAGAGGCAGGTCACTACAGAAGTTGCATTTGGTTACAGAATGATTTGTTTGCCTTAATGCTCTCCTTTGCCTGTTCACACCTGGTTTAGTTTAGCCTAGAACCCAAGTTTGTTTGGAATTTCATGGGCTCAGTGAACTGTATCTGAAGCAAAAAGCTGTAATCAAAGGGATTTCTCATGTTGGGAAATGCTTTATTGCACAATTAACCACTGCGTAAATCATACATAACAGTTGTCACAATTCACAATGTGATTTTGCCAGTGTTTTGTGTTGAACGAAATAACTGCACTTTTTGCTTGAACGTAAAAGGAGCCTTCGGACTGGAGGAAAAGGAGGTTTCCAAAGGGCCGATTAGATATTAAGCTGGATTTCTATTCACCTTCTGTTGCTATAGAGCAGGGGTGTCGAACTCAATTCCTGGAGAGCCACAGCCCTGCAGAGTTTAGCTCCAACCCTAATTAAACACACCTGATCCAGTTAATCATGTCCTTCAGGCTTATTTGAAAACTATTTGGTTTGTGTGTTGGAGCAGGGTTGGAACTAAACTCTCCAGGAACTGAGTTTGACACCCCTGCTATAGAGCAAATAAATCCAATCTGATGCAATCTGTGTGGCCTCGTGTGAAAATATATTACTTAGGCCTTCACCACCAGAGAGCGCAAGAGTGAAGCATGCGCTTCTACATTGTGGGTGAAATAAAGTACTATAAGCGATTTTTATTTATTATTTACTCGTTTATTTAGAAAACCACCATCAAATTAAATGTTCCACCTTGTTATTAGAACATAATATGTTCCTACTACCTGACAAATAATACTGAAATGTGACCCTGGACCACAAAACCTGTCATAACCTGTGTGGCCACGGGTATATTTGTAGCAATAGCCAAACATTGTATGGGTCAAAATGATCGATTTTTCTTTTACAACAAAAATCATTAGGATATTAAGTAAAGATCTTGTTTCATGAAGATATTTTGTAAATTTCCTATTGTAAATATATCAAAACTTAATTTTTGATTAGTAATAGGCATTGCAAATAACTTCATTGGACAACTTTGAAGGTTTTCTTAATACTTTTATTTTTTCCTCAATATTTTTTTTCTTTCTTTATGGAATACAATATATAAAATAAATTCTATATTGTAAATTATTTATAATTATATATTATAATTATAAATAATTTATGTAAATAAAATAATTGACTAACAGCGCAGAGTAGCCTCAATGAAATTATCTGTAAATAACACTGATAATATTTTCATGTTGAAGTAACATTTCATTCTTAGCTTCGTAGCCCGACAGCAGTATTTGGAGGCTTCCGTTACCGCAGGCGCATCCTGCTAAGCAGGAGTTTTTGCGCTAACCACAAGATCACTCTTGTATTCTGACCAAGTTTGTTTTGCAAAGAAAGCAGAGATGTTCACTCATTTGTCTGCCTAATATCTGAAAACTGTGTCATGCAAAATGAAAGTATGTGTGCCGATGTATAACGAATAGCTGAGCTACAGAATACTAGTGACATTATCTAGTCGATTTACTTAATTAGGCAAAACACTTACACAATATATATCTTAAACTATCACGGGTTTATTTGTGCAAAAATGCTTTTCTCTTTCTGCCATCTGTGTGAGCAGGGCCGTAGCTGGGGTCTGCGGGGCCCCGGTCAGGTTGTACCCGTGGGCCCTGTTTGAAATTGTTTAATTTGTATGCTTGTTCTATTTAGTTATTTGTGCTATTTACACAATATTTAAGTTTTTTTCAAGTTTGTAGGTGTCCAATTACCAAGCAATGCTTCATTTTGTTCAGTCTGTGGTGTAAAAAGGTATCATTAGCAATTAAAGAAAAAACACTTAAGCAAAACATGCTCAGGTCAAATTGTCTAAATAATTTTTGGTTCCAAATTTTTTATCAGTTTTACTTGTAGTCCACTGTATGAAGATTTTTTGGGTATGTCACAGTTTACTTTATTTTGCTATACTCACTTACATAAATGAACTACAGTGTCCTGCACCCACTAGTAATAATAATAATAATAATAATTTAAAAAATTATATCTGGTGTCTGAATAATTTTTGGTTTGACTGTGGATTAATTCTTGTTAAAACTACAAAGCAATTCAGTCAAGGGCAGTGAATGAATTTTTTATTGTTTTTTTTTTAATTTTTTTTCCCCCTTTTATTTTCTTGGATTAACATTAAGGACACGGACAGCAGCTAGTAAATTAGGTGCGGTCACTTTAAGAGACAATGCATCCATTATAATGATACACATCTAATTTCTTTCCCCACTGTTTACTTTCACTTTAGAAATAACCGACAGTTTTTTCGAGGATGCTCTCCAAGACCGGTATTTTGACATAATTTTGTATGTATATGTCGGGACAAGAAGAGGCAAATTCGGTGTTGAAGCGCTTTGAGACGCGTCTCTCTGCGTGCGCCCTGTGCGCACAGAGCACCGCGCGCGGGTGCTGAATTGGGCTCCTTCACATCATTTTCTGTTTGCATGTGTAAACTGCGATTTGCATTTGTTCGTTCAGGTGCAGGAGGACGCGAAGGAGAACTCGGTTCGGTATTGCTGTCTGTGAGATGGTCTGCGTGCGCAAATTAATTTTAACTACACTAATTTTATTAACGCGCGATTAACGCAGCGCGCATTTTCTGTTTGACCCGTGGCCTAACCCGTACTACTATAGTTGGATTAAATGGAAATGGATGGAGATGCTGTCAGTGCTGCCAATTTAGCGACTTTTCAGATCACTTTAGCAAGGTTTTTTGTTTTTTATTTATTTTATTTTTTTCAAAAAGCGCCTAGCGACCAATCTTTATAGGGTTTGCCCAAACTTCACGCTGAGAGAGAGGTGTGCCCAAACCTTACGCTGGTTCTGCGGCGCGAGCACACCTCTCTCTCTCTCTCTCTCTCTCTCTCTCTCTCTCTCTCTCTCTCTCTCTCTCTCTCTCTCTCTCTCTCTCTCTCTCTCTCTCTCTCTCTCTCTCTCTCTCTCTCTCTCTCTCTGTTCAGCGCGTGGATGAGAGGAACAGCACTTTCAGTTAAAACAGATATTATGTTGCTTCTCTAATTTAACATGCAAGTATAGCCGAAATCACAGAACAGCTATTGTCTTTATCTTATGTGTAGCCTATTTGATTTAATCAGACGATGGCTGGATTATAAATCAGGATTTTTGTGCAGATTAACATCTTGGAAGGGAGAGCTGGATATTTAGTCCTATGGATCGAGTTTCAGTCACTATTTCATATTCATTCCGTTGTCTGACAGCAGAAACAGTAAAATATATCAATGAAAACAGATTTATTGAGAATTTAGCTGCATAAAAATACAGTATGTGGGCACAGAGAGGCAAACAAATGTAATAATAAATAATAAATGTACATTTTGCATGTTCAGAAGAAGTGAGATGCCCTGTCATGCGGAAATGTAAACAGGTTTGTGTAAGTAAATTGTTCAGTGCAAAGAAAGAGAAGTAATGGGAACCTGGTATTTCTTTTTTTCATGAGTCTAATAGACATGAGCAAGTTCTTTGAAAAACATCTATGATCTTTGAAACATGTCTAGTCTTCAGGCTCTGTTAACTATGGTTTCACTAATAATAAACATATATTGCATAAAGCATATTTGTCATTGCCCATGTTGATTAGAGTATTTAAAACATGAAAAGTATTAATTTAAGGTACATTTAGAACAGATAAAAATGTGTGATTAAATTGTGATTAATCGCGAGTTAACTCATGACGATCATTCGATTAATCACGATTAAATATTTTAATGGATTGACAGCCCTAGTTTGAATGCTTTAAACTCTTTTGAATGTTTAAGTTGGCAAGGCTTAAAAACACGCGCAAACTGTAAGCTTTCGTGACGACGCGCAGCAGTGGCCCATCAACTGTCCTGAGCGTCTTTTTAGGCTGGCCTCAGCCAGTCGGTTGAGATCGCCGGGGGCCCCCCCTCAGCCGTGGGCCCCTAGAATCGTCACCACCTTTCACCCCACTAGCGACGGCCCTGTGTGTGAGATCTGAAAATACAGTAAATCATCCCAATACTGAAAGAAGCAAAAGTGAAATTCCAGTTAAGATGTTGTAAATGGTGGTGGTCTACACGTACTCATATTTCTACAAATCTCCAGGATTTTTTTTGTACACCATAGCCCTACTTTTTTGTTCAGAAAGCTTTATAGACTCACAAAATACTGTAACTCAAAGTTTAAAAACTGCAACTATTGTGTAAGTCCATAACATGCATTGCACAACAGAAACATGTTACACCCAGTGCAACATAGTACTTCAGTTAGTTGTGCGTTACCATTATAAACAACACAGATTGTAACTGAATGTAAAATGTGACAATATGTATAGTCATCCCTGAGACATCAGCAGCAGTTTTTCCATCTCCTATTGGATCCACAATCATGGCAGACCAAATTCCATTAAAGTCACATCAGTAACACCAACAGAAGGATGTGGCGTGGACCATTACAGACTTATCACACACACACAAACAGTTAAGCCTTGCTTGGTGGGCAGATTGTGAGAAAACGCACACCACATGTCCTGAAAAATATTCCTTTGAGAAAACTTAAACAATTGTGAGAAGCTCTGCAGATGTTTCCGGAATGTTTACAGAATATCCTAGCTCATATATACAAAACTTGAACAAGTGTGTTCTTCTGGCAGTGGTCACAGAATGGTGCAGCGTTTCTTCTTCTTGCGGAGATGTCTTGCTTTAGCCCTGGCCGCTAGCGCTCGCTTGGTTGCCTCTCTGAAAATGTCCTCTACATTTTCTCTATATTTAGCCGAACACTCCAGGTATATCTCAGCATTCATTTGCTTCTGGATCTGTTCACCCTAAGAAAGAGACATGAAGGTTGGTTACTCAGTTAACATATCTATATCTGTGTATACACACATACATACACGTGTACACACACACATACATACATATACATTATATATATAACAATTTTTTAATGAAATTAATGTTTATTCAGCAGGGATGCATTAAATTAATCAAAAGTGACAGTAAAGACAATGTTACAAAGATTTATATTTTAAATAAATGCCGTTTTTCCACAAAAATATTAAGCAGCACAACTGTATATTAATTATATTACAGTATATTGAGTATATTAAATATATATTAAATGTTTTATGAACTTTCTGGGAAAAAAAGTATCACCGTTTCCATAAAAATATTAAGCAGCGATGTATGTGAGTGCGTGTGTGTTTATATATATACTGTATATTATTTATATATATATATATATATATATATATATGTGTGTGTGTATATATATATATATATATATATATATATATATATATAATGCAGTTTCTGGGGAAAAAGTATAATGATTTCCATAAAAATATTAAGCAGCACAACTGTTTTCACATTCCTTAACAAACGTAACCCAAAAATATGTGAACTTAACTCAATATGACTTGTTTTTATGAGACCGAATGCTTGTGATGTTCTTTATTTTGTAAATCACTTTGGATAAAAATGTCTGTTAAATAAATAAATATAAAGGTAACGCCTACCTGGAGGTAGGTGATGGGTGCCAGATCTAAAGCTTTGAGCTTCCTCATCTTCTCTTTGTCCTTTCGCAGGTCCGTCTTGCACCCTATTAAGATAATGGGGACGTCACGGCAGAAATGACGGACCTCTGGGTACCACTGCAGGGGAACAGGGAAAAACCGTTTAAAACTGAACTTCTTCTTTTGTATAAATACTTTTTCTGGTCTTCCTTAATGCCGTAATGGTGTACTGTATCTATCTTTAGGCCATGAATGAACAGTCCCTTTGCTGTGCCTTTATTTAAACAGGGCTTGGCACATTCCTCTGAACTGACATGCCAGGAAGCTTCCAGAAATACTGTTTGTTTTCAGACGTGGTCCATCTATAATCATCTACATTTCAGGTCAAAGTAAACAAACTTAAAACAGACTTTCACCTGACAAACACTAGTTTCATTCTCAACTGAAGGCAAATCACCTTTATCGTGACATTGTCAAACGATGTCGGATTGGTCACATCGTAGCAGATGATAACAAGGTTTACTTCTTGATACGACAGAGGCCTCAAGCGATCATAGTCCTCCTGGCCTGTCAGTAAACAGATTAGAAGGAAATGACGTCATCATATCACACTGATACCTGAAAACAACACTGCATTATGTGGAGCATTTCTATAGCGATGCTTCTAAACAAGTCAGAGCTGGAGACCTCTGACCATATACAGCATCTTCCTGTATGTCGTATTTTATGAACAAAGTATTTTGACGAAAAACCAAGATGTGGTAGAAAACCACATCCTGGCTTCAACATCCTGTTTCTGAGAGGCAGAGAAGGTCCAGGCAGCAGTGTCAGTCTGATAAGCAGCTCGATTACTGAAGATACAGTTCAATTTAGACAAGAAAAAAAGCATTTCGAAGAATTTATCAAAGAGAATTTCAGGTTATATAGACGTTAGGGGTTCACCGAGGTCAGTAAATGAGTAAATGGTGATTAGTTTAAGAATGTGCAACATTCCAAAAAAGGTATAAAATGTCTGATGATCAGTGTGATTTATAAAAAATTAAACTTCCTTATTCTGTAGCAATACATTCACTGTAAAAATAGACTAAAAATGTGAAAATATATCCTGTAGTTCCTGAATGTACAGTTCTGATATGTTTGAACCATGAACAAATATTGCATGTTGAACCCATTTTCAACCAATTTGGTGGAAAAAAATTCTGTAAAAATATCCTATTGCACTGTATATGCACATTTTACAAAAATACACTACTGTTCAAAAGTTTGGAATTTAAAAAAAAAAAGTATTCTATGGTCACCAAAAAATACGGTAAAAACAGTAATATTTTGAAATATTATTATGATTTAAAATAACTGTATTCTATTTTAACATATTTTAAAATTTAATTTATTCATGTAATGCAAAGTTGAATTTTCAGCATCACTGCTCCAGTATAACGTGTCACATGATCATATATCAAATCTTTAAATAAATAAATAAATAAATAAATAATATATATATATATATATATATATATATATATATATATATATATATTTTTTTTTTTTTTTTTTTTTTTTTTTGTGGAAACCATAATACTTTGTTTTCAGGATTTTTTGTTCAAAAGAACAGCAATTATTTCAAACTGATTTTTTTTAATACCATTAAAAATGTTTTCGCTGTCACTTTTGATCAGTTTAATACATCCTTGCTGAATAAATACTCGCTCCATCCAAGAAAAATAAAAATAAATCTTACCAACTCCAAACTTGTGAACAGTATATAGGATATTTTTTACAGAATTTTTTTCCACCAAATTGGTTGAAAATGGGTAATATACTGTAAATAGTTTATAGAGCCTGGTCTTGGATGTCAATAATTGAGGACAAAAATCTTGCAAAAAGAAAAATAATCTTGCAGAATAATTCAAAATTAATTTGAACATAATGCCAAAGAAAAAAAAAAAAAATTAGATAATCATGCAATGATCAAAAGTGTGCATGCGGCCTGACCTCAGGGATGACAGTTATGAAAACTATTACTAATGGCCTCACACCCATTTCACTCAACAATCCTGCCTAAATATTTAATCAATGAAGCGTGTCACTATAGAGAATGGGGCGCCTGGTATCTGAGGTGTGTCTGGCGTCTGTAGACACTCACCTGCCGTATCGTACAGATTCAGCTGAATGTCTTTCCCTCCATAGGACACAGTCGTGACATATTTGTCGAACACAGACGGAGCATATTTCTGTTGAAAATCAATATAAAATTAGACAAATACACGCGTATAATTGATGACGGTGCATAAAAAGTTCATGTTTCTACAAGACACATTTGAAGTACAATAAAGGCGTAGGCAGAAACCAAAATTGCTGTCTGGAAGTGGAAAAACTTGCTGAGGATGTTGTGCAAATGACTGATATACATTTTGCAATGTTTCCTTCTCTCAAAAATGGTTATTTCTGAAACTATTTTCGCAACTGAAGTAAATCTGGTTTACTTACACACACAAAAAAAGTTTTTTTCACATGAATTTGTACTTTGCCAACATAAAATTGTCAATTTGAGCTTAATCGTCATCTAAAAGCTTACCTCTGGGAAATCTCCTTTGGCGTACACCATAAGCAGAGATGTTTTCCCACAACCCCCGTCTCCGACGATCACAATTTTGAGAGAATCAGTTTGAGTGCCATTACCGGCTACAGTGCCGTTCTGTGTCATGTCCTTTCGTGGGCCGCACCGGCCGAGTCAGTTCCTCCAACAGGTGCCCAAGTGCACAGAAGTGTCAGGTAAATTCATTGGTGAGTATAACGTGAGACTAACACTCTGCCAGGTAAGCATGCTGCTATCCGGTCTCAACTTCCTCCTCCTCTTGCCTTTTTTCTTTTCAAATCATGTGACTGTGTTTTCAAGAACCACAGCAGATCAGAGCGTGCGACTGTAACTGAGGCTGTTGAACATGTGTGACTCTTTCCTGTGCATGTCTACACATGGTCTGCACCATCACTAGGCGGGGTACATAAAGGCACTCCCTCCAGCCGGTCAGGAGAGTTTACTTCCTAACTACATTTTTATTGAGACAGTCTTTTGAAAATCCTCTCACATTTCTCACATTCTCCCGTCTACATGGGTGGAGCGAGACAGATGGTATGCTTAGGTTGATATTACAAAAAAACCTAATTGCAGTGATTATATTAGCAATTTGTTGATAATTAAGTGAATTATATAAGAGTTTGACTTTGTTACTAATGACAATTACATAACTAAAAGTGTTATTATTTGTATTAGTAAGAGATTTACCCACCTCTTACAAGTGTTACTTTAGTATCATTCAGATTAATTTTCTTAGTTTTTATTTTTGTATTTCTTGTTTTCATTACAGTTTCATGTTTTTAATTTTCTTTTGTGTTTTTCTTATTATTATTTTAATATTCCTATATAGTTTTTATTATTATTTATTTCAGTTTTTGGTTATTTTAGGACATTAAGTTAAATCAAATGAAAATGAGAAATGTTGCTTCAACTAGCTAAAATAAAATAAGTTTTTTTTTTTTTTTTTTTACTTTAATTTAGTTAACATTTATTATATTTCAGAGAACAACAATGTTTTTGATAATTTTAGTTGTTTGGGTGTTAATAAACCTGCCCATTACAACAAAATAAAAAAAATAAATAAATAAATAAATAAATAAATAAATAAATGTATATAAACATTCATTCATTTACATATTTCCCTATTTAATTTCACTCTTTAAAAATGATTTGCTTGCATATTAGTAAGAATGATTAAAAACATTAAAAAGAATTGAGTTACAATGTCAAATGCAAAATGATTCAGTTCAAATTCCCATTTTAGAAAGATTTGCATATACTAATTTGAGATGAACCTATGAGACATTTGTGAATCATGTCTCAGTAGCACATCATGATAAGTTTGGTGAGGTCCTGAATGCACATACATACATATATAAATCTGGTCGTGGATGCTGAATGGTCAAAATAGCATTGCAGTTGAGTTAAAATGCACCATATATCATTCTATTGTTATCATTATTAATATTATACGTTTACAAACAAACTTTTAAAGTTCATGTCTGTTTATTCTTTATTTCCTTAATCATTTTTGTTCTTAAATGATTGTAACTTTTTTTTTTTTTTTATGAATAGCCTACAAAATAAACACTATATAAAAGGACTGGATCTTTTAAGATGGTACTTAATCTGCTTAATAGTGACATGTATCATGAAAATGTATGGTCTTTAATACAAAGCAAAATTATATGCGAAACCATGTAGTACCAGCTAAAGGCCGTTGTTCAAAGCAAAACCTCAGTGCTCCTGTGAGTATAACAAACCTTTCTTAATTTATTTTACCAATGGCCAATAGGTGTCAGTTAATGCATCCCCCACACCATCACAGCCAATGAGAGGCTAGAAAAAGGTTGTGGTTTTTCTCCTCTCATTTCTCACAGATAGGAGGCGTCATATTATGACTGTCTCTCTGTCACATAACTGTTCCAACATTTACTGCTTCCAAACATGGCAAGGGAAAGAAATTGCACAAATTAATTATAAAAGCCCACTATGTTCTCATAAAATAATTTAGGCTATATGGATTTTTAGAGTCCATAAAAAAAGGTTGTTAATATCCATTAATGAAGGACAACAGCGGCCTACAGCAGCAGCTGTAAACGGATGTGCCTGTTTTCCACCATATGGGCCTATTTGGTTCAGTTATAAATCAGTTCACACACAATCAAATGTAATAAAAATGTAAATGAATGTTACAACAGAACGTCAGCTTCGTTTCGAGGAAACAGCTAATTAGGCGAAGATGAGGAAGACATGAAAAAAAAGTCAATAAACACAAAACTAAATTTATATTTAAGAACAGTTATATTTATTGCGATATAAAAATAGAGTGCAACATCTCTGTGTATATATACTTACCACATTATTAAATGTTACAATCCATCTTTATCTCAATTCTAAATAAGAAACAAAGTTAAAAAGTTAAATGTTAGTAAAATAATTGTAGCCTACATGATGAGAAATGCAATTGCGAACCGTCGTCAGGATCTGTTGAGTATTTCCTCAGATTTCTTGTGGAAAATTAGACTGACATTAAAAAGGCACATTACAGGGAATATACACACATTGCTGGCATTAAAAAAAACCCTTAGAATTTAGATTTCAGACATCTCCCAGTCTCCACAAAAATGACATTAAAAATATTAAATATACAAAATAGTACATATAAAAGAGTGCCTCAAAAATGAACTTTTCAAGAACGTCCTTTCAAGATCTAAACAAAATTTAACATAGCTTATATGATTAATGACGAAGTGGAAATTTGTCGAGGATCCACTGCAGCAGTCCAGAGCACAAATGAAGCTTTACGCACACCTCTGCATATCGGGTAACAAACAAAAAAAAAACCTAAAAGATGATAAAACTGGTGTTGACTGAGATCTCTGCCCTTCTATCCTGCTGTTAGAAACAGCTTGCGTTCGCAGGTTACGAAGATAAAGAGGATTTTCCTAATTAAACACACGAGTGCCATAAAATGGCCTCATGACCCACTTCAGCCTTGGGCGGCAGACACGATGTGGTCAGCACGTCTTCAGTCCTTTTTTCTGGAATATTCGGACATCAGTCGTACTTTAGACTATGGCAGAGAGGCAAAATCGAATTGGTGTGCATGCAATAACAAGCGTGAATCCTAAAAAAGCGAAAGACAGATGGTGCGTTCCCTTGCGCAACACCATTCTGGTTGATAAATTGGAGCTGGCGTCGCCCCAAACGCACAGAAAGAAAGGGAAAGAGAAAGACAAAGAAAAAAAAACACAAAAGGCAAAAACCAAATTCCAATGATGAGATGCTTGGGTTATAAATATGTCCGTTCTCTACACATTTATATAGATGTGGAATAAGATAGATATACAAAATTACATAGCCATAAATTGTGCAAAACACGACAATCTGCATACCACATACCGGTATGTGTTGCAACAATGTGATATATTCAGCAGAAGACCTGAGAAACCTAAGTAGTGCGCAATCCTGCATGCATCACGTCAAATGATCCTCTGAATGGCTGGCGAATAAACTGCACCGAATGTTCTTGAAAGGGGGACGAGAGAGCGCACAGAGGACTGGATATTCCCTTTGTACTTGCTGATTGAAATGCCACACAGTGTTTGAGAGTCTTTCTCCGACCTTAAATGGTTAGGTGGGTGCAGTCATATCCCGGACCCGTGGCATGCGTCCAAACTCTCAGATTACTGCTGTGTGTTTGTGCCACAGGGTTTCCAGCGCTTTGCGCAGCAGCGTCGAGGGCGCGTTTTACGCACGAGATAATACTGCGAGTTTTGTGCAATATCCTCGCTTTTAACACGGCAAGCCCCTCTGACCACATCTTGTCAGTTTGTGTTTGCGATGATTGCAACGTACACAGGCAGAAACAGTTGAAAGAGCGACCGACAGCCTCGCCTATAAATGGCGCAGGCGGCAGCCTTTCTTTTCCACAATGATGTCCTTGTGAAGACGCCATGTTGAAAATGAGAACAGCAGAGAAGCCATTAAACAACAGGCTATTTCTGAGGTCGCTTTGGACATGGGTCAGCAATGAGAGGTGTCTATAATAATGATTTTTACACCTTTATCTGTTTATTTTTTATTTTTGACAATTATAATAAATCCCCACAGGAAAAACAATACTTGTATTTTTAAAATGAGATAAATATGATTTTCATGTTACCTGTTAAAACAAACAGACAGAATATTCCCAAGTCATTTTTCTCAAATAAGGTCGTATAAACCATTACCTTCGGAAAGATTTTTTTCTCTGTCTTCTGAAAGATGAAGAGCGAGTGAATTTCTCTTGTCATTCTGTCTTCAGGAAGAGAAAGAGAGGGATTGTTTGCATATTGCAATATCTAAAAGTGCCTCAAGATTTCCAGCAGCTCCACTCGTTGGAGACTGCGCAGATAGGTGTGTTAAATGGTGAATTATGTCGAAAAACGACGGCAGAAAAATTGTTATTGTCGTTTTCTTCCTTTTAGGCGTTGCAACCCAACCCCCTCTTTAAAGCCATTGTTAAAGGATCCGAAGATGGGAATGAAAACGTTCCTGTTTCTTCATCGTTTAGGCCTGATAGAATTATTTCAACAAAATGTTAAGGTAAATATCTCTGTTAGTGTTCTGATAATTATGTATGTTTAGAGTCATATTGATACATTATCTCTAGCGTGAGCTGTACTCTGAGACTAATGGTGTTATGAAATTAAAGTGTGCCCTTGGCGCAAGGTCAGATATACAGTGAGGGTTCACTTACTGAAAATACCAATTGACAAAAGGGATTTCCATTCCATTGTAAATCCAGGAATACACTATTCCCAATATAAACATCATGAAAGAAAAGTGAATTCCACATTTCTTTAAACATCATTTTACTTAACAAAAAAAAAAAATTATATATACACGTCTTGACACCAGTACTGCTGTAGGTTTTTTTTTTTTGTTTTGTTTGTTTTTTTTTGTTTTTTTAAAAGTGAGGCGCAATCAGGATGAGCATTAAAACAACCACAAGCCCTATCAATCATACCTGTGATTCAGCATTTTTGCAAAAGGCCAATCGTCCTTTTTCTCTATGGCCTGCCTTGTTTGCTGAAATGTGAGAAGCAATCAATTTAAATGGATATTTAAAAAAAAAAAGAAAAAAAAAAAAAAGAACAGCATGCAACTGAATGTTCTGAAGACAAAGCTTTGCTCAAAACTAATGACACTTAGGGAGCACTAAAAAGAAATAAATTCAGCCAGTTTACATAAAATACCTCAGTTTAATTAGCAATAAAACAATTATTCTGCAGCTAAATAAGCAAAGACAATAAAGATAAACTTACTTATTGATTAATGCTTGGCCCTGAACAAGGCAGGGCCTTAAAAGCAGTTGGTAATTTTCATGGGTTTTTTTTTTCTTTCTCTCTCTCTTTTTACAGATTAGTTAGTAATAATATAATCAAATGCAAAATGTTTATTCAGTAGCATTTTACTAAAGAATAAAATGCTGTTATATGGGTGTGCCATGACCTAGTTTGCTGGGACAAAGATGGTTTCCAGGAAGAGAAAAAAAAAATTTAAAAATATCATCCAACATTTCATCTTCCTTCTTCTCAGATCCTGTAAACAGAAACACTGTATGTATTAAATAGTCCATAAAAGGCTGATGAAATCAAGATTTAGATCCCTTTAGAAACAAAGGAAACCCATTTTGGCCATTGAGTCCCAGTGTAGGAGAAAATGGCTGCGCCTGCATTCAGCTTTCTTTCTGCTCTCTGTAGGAAGAACTGAAGGCTGTGCTTCTAATAGCTGAATCTAGCATGGTGCTTCAATCTGATTGGCCAGAGAGAGAACTGCTGTTAACCAGCCAATTGCCCAAGCACCGCAGAATATCAAACAATGTTGGGAATGGATTGAGACATGAATCACAACTAGTATCAGTACGAGACAAAAACTAACATTAGATGTTTAAACACAATAATCACCACTTTTTTGTTTGTTTGTTTATATAAGGTGAACCCTCGTGAAAGTTCATTTTACAGGCACATTCTGAATGCAAGGCTTAAGACATATTCCGGAATAAATGTTTAAATAAAAACAAAACCGCAGTTCGTTTCTAAACCAAATCATTTGGGCTTTCAGCGCGTGTCCCAGTTCAGTTTTAACAACCTTCCCCAGCGCTGCTCCTCCATGTCCATCTTGTATTTAACGTCCACGTAAACCTATCGCGCAGATTCAACGCGTTCAAAACGCTCGCTTTCCTGACATAAATTCAAGATATATCCACTTCATACTCGTTTATCGCATATAACTGGATTTGTACGTGTTTTCGACCGCCACACGAATACACCGCTTTAGCTTAAGCATTAAAAACAATAAATCGAAAGTGCGTGTCGAATGTGCTGGAAGGTTAGGATAGTGGTGTATTGTGGGAGAGACAGAAACCCCAGACTAGAGGCACACAATATGTGTTGGCTCGCAAAAAGGAGGCAGTATCTTTAAAATCATGTAATGTGATCGGCGAAACGTTCAAGATCTAGCCGTTTTATATTAAACTACTCGATCGGGCACAAGATGTCCAAACCTGGAGAAAGAAATAAGCTAAATGAAGATCACGGTAGAAGACAGAGTTCAAGTAAGCTTTCTGTTTTTTTCTTTCTCTGTAATGTCTGTTTCGGGCATCGCTTCAAACCCCCCATTTTCTACAACGTACTGTTTGTGTGCAAATATCAATCTTTGCCATGTCAGGATTGTGAAGCGTACTTTCTGTTTTTGTCATCTCTTCGTCAGGTTTGGCGAACGGAATGGAGAACAGCCATCCTATCTGCGGTTCGGGAGAGAAACGAAGTCATCATTGGAGAAGTTACAAGTTGATTATTGACCCAGCGTTGAAAAAGGGATCGCATAAACTGTATCGCTACGATGGACAGCACTTCAGCGTGCCGGTGAGCGAAACGAGCCGTTACAACGGATACATCGACCGGAATGGATATAATATCAGTCGCGCTGTAAACACCTGACACAGTTTCACAGTTGCCAAACTTTCACGATTGAGCACTCGTTTTAAATCTAAACTAGTGACAGACGAGCTCTGGTTGCACCGCATTCGTTCTGGTGACATTCAGTACACTTCCTTGCGTAAAGTGTTTAGAAATGTGTTTGTTTTGTTTGCAGAACCCCGGCATGCCACCCGTGGACATCGTCCGAGACCCGAGAATCGGTCGTATGTGGACTAAGTACAAAGAGACTGATCTCCCGGTTCCTAAATTTAAGGTAGTTCAGTCAGTCACACCCCCCTGACACATGTGCATTCGTCCTGAGTGTTTTTTTTAAGTGTCTATCTGCACGGAACGCTTTAGACATCTAATCTGTTGCTTGCATTTGAGTTCAAAAACAAGTGATTTAACCTCAGCTATACTAGAGACACGTGCTTTCTTTAAAGCAGTCTAGGACGTAAGATAACGTGACTTCAAACAAACGTTCCGTTTCAAAGCATCGCTTTCTTTTCCTCAGATCGATGAGTGTTACATCGGTCGCGTGCCCCCGAAGGAGGTCACGTTCGCCAAACTCAACGACAACGTCAGAGAGGGGTTCCTCACCGACATGTGCAAGAAGTTCGGCGACATCGAGGAGGTGGAAATTTTATACAATCCGAAGAATAAAAAGCATCTCGGAATTGCTAAAGTTGTATTCGGAACCGTCAAGGCGGCGAAGGATGCTGTCCAGAACTTGCACAACACGTCTGTCATGGGCAACATCATCCACGTGGAGCTGGACCCTAAAGGTAAGTGTTAAAATATGAAACTGGATATTTACTGCTTTAATATTATCAGAGGAATGTTACCTGACAGAATTACCGCTTGTGTTTGTACATTTGCATAGATTGTTTGTGACATGAAGTCACGTGCGAAAATTTACGTTGGTTGCTTGGTAACCACTAAACGACAAGTCAGCGGCTGAGGGATTAACTGATGTTTGCTTCGACGTTTTCCGTGAAACGAAAGCATTTTAACTGTTAATTAGATGTTTAGTTATAGTTTGAAGCAACATAGCAATTGTTTAACCTCAGTAAAATATGTATATAAGTATTTAAAAGAAAATTGTGTGTTTCAGAAAATATAGGAGGTGGTTAACCACGACTAAAACGTAATTGTTATAGAAATGGAAATGTTGTTAATGTTAAACCCTTCGTTTGGACTGTTTACTGAAGGACATGCACACTGAAGTGAGATCCTGAAAGCAGGATGACAGCTGTATTGGGTCTCCCCTCTCTTAAAGAGACAGTACCGTTTCATCTGTTATCGTCAGTGACATGAATAGAAAGTGCATGCTTTTCATGCATTATACTGTAATTTTCTTGCTTGATGTGTATATATAGAAGATGTCTGTATATAAATGGGTGTGCATATATATGTATATTTAAATTTTAACATTTTTAACATGCAAAGCATGTAATATTTTACAGGCTTGTTTTAGTAATTTTATTTTCAAGTGAGATTACTAGCAATAGTATTTGGCAAAAGCACATTTCTATTAAGATTTACTCTGAAATAATTTTTTTTGTTATGTTTGTGTGACAACAATAAAAGCTTAATATGCACTGAAACTGAAAACGGAAAATGTAACAAAATGGAAAAGTATTTGGCAAAAGCACATTTCTATTAAGATTTACAATGAAAAGATTTTTTTCTGTTATGTTTTTGTGACAATAACAAAAGCTTAATATGTACTGAAACTGGAAATGGAAAATGTAACAAAATGTTAAATTTGTTGGATAATATAATGCATGCAAATTGCAATTGCATACTTTTTCCTTCTTTCTTTCTTTCTTTCTTTATTTCTTAGTTTGTAATGCAACTAATAGATAAAATGTGTATGTCGTTTAGATGTAGGCAGCTCACATTGTATTTCACTAATCATGTTCACCAAGGAATTGTGCATTCTCATCTATCTGTTCAGGTGAAAATCGCCAAAGGTACTTCCAGCGTCTGATCAATGGAAGTTATACTCCACTCACTCTTCCAGTTGGTGGTGAAGAGGCCTGTGAAGTTTCTCCACGCAGCTTGGCTGAAGCCCTGCTGGTAAAAACCAAATTATGCTATTACATGTGACATTAATTATAGAAAGAATCAGAACACTTAAGATTGTACTACAAAACAAAAAGTTAAAGACTTTTTTTTTTTTTCACAGCTGCATGAAGAAAGTCAATATCAAAGTAGCTTTAGGCAGCTGGATTCATTTTATCAAATTGGTTTGTTCAGACTGGTTCGAAAACCCATTGACTCAGAACAAAAACAAAAGTTTATTTATTTAATAGTTTGTTTATTTGTTTTTATTACTACAAATGTTCATATTATGTATTTCTAAAAATCATAGTTTATTACTCTTATGTACATTTAATAATGTTGTAATGTAGAGTATTGAGATATTTAATTATAATAAGTAAATGCATTAAAATCTTTGAATCTTTTATTTACCACGTCATTTTAGTACAAAAAGTATTTTACCCCAGCACATTGTATAACATGCTGGAGTTTTGAGCTTTTTATAATCTTGTGTCATAAGTAATTCAGTTTTAATTTTAACCTATTAGTTAACACATCATTTTAATACAAAAGGTATTTTACACCAGCACACTGTATAAATGCTCTCCTTCTCTAACAGAAACCTCTTTATCTCTAATCCAGTTTATCAGTTCAGCAGGTGGTTAAATGGACACAGAGTGAAATGCACATAATAACTGCTACCAACAGAGAGCTGCATGCTATTACAACAGCACTTTGAACGGTCCCCCTTCAGTTATGAGCATTATCACAGTGGGGCCATATGAAAACAGAGAGTGCCATTAACAAATATTTATACAATGTATTTGATTAGCATGTTAATTGTTAATGCCATTAGAAAAGGCTGAACCAGTGATTTTGTTTATAAAAAAGTTGAATTGTGAAATTCTGAAATGTGTTTAAGTTGGTCGTGCTTTTGTGTCCACAGCCCTTGCGAAGACTGTCCGAAGGCAGTTCTTCTGCAGTCGGAGGCACGGCCACGCCGGGCGGCACCAACACCCCCATGTCCCTGGATACGGCCTACTCCAGCTTAAGGCAGGATACACCACAGTCCCAGGGTACCCCACACACCCCGCGCCCATCGGGCACCCCGTTCTCTCAGGACTCCAGCTACTCCAGCAGGCAGGGAACTCCGGCGTTCCAGTCGAACCGTGCTGAATCCTCGGGAGGCTACAAGTCGAGACGGCATGAAACCAAATTCCAGGATGCCTACAACCGAAGACCGGAGAGGCACTACGTCCACGGTACAGGAGGAGGGGTGCATCGTGGCAATGCAGAGCAACCGCCCAGTTTTAAGCAACATCAGCCCCCTGAGCCACCGTCGCCTGCTTTTGGGCACACGCCGCCGCCACCAGCCAGTGCAAATTTCAAGAATGCTTTCTCTCCTTATCAACCCCCAATGCCCCCAGTGTACCCTCACACAGAGCCCTCCTTCCACCAGCCTGTTCAGTGGGAAGTGGATTATAGGAGACTGCCTCAAGCCCCGCCACCCCCGAGCACCGACTTCATGCCCGTCAGAGACAGGCCCGCAACGCCACCAATCCCCGAGCCGCCGCCCCCTGCTCCAGAAACCCAACCAGCCACGCCTCCCCCCTCCACGCCGGAGCCCTGCCCGTTGCTGGGCACCCCGACCCAGGACTCCGAGCGCAACAGCTTGGACTCGCGCATAGAAATGCTTCTGAAGCCCTTCCTGAACGAGCGTGGAGACTCGGATGCCGAGATTCGCATGGACGGCAGTCCGATCTCCTCGTCGTCCTCTCAGCTCTCCCCTATTCCACCCCAGCGGCCCTCCCGGCCTGCAAGCACCGGCCTGGAGGACATCAGCCCAACGCCGCTTCCTGATTCGGACGATGACGAACCTATTCATGGTACTGCTTCCCTCTTGACAAACTCTAGGTCCATGTCGCCCTCCAACATGCACAGTAAAAACAGTGCGGGAGAACCACGGACGCCCGTTGACAAAATGGACACGGTAAGACCTGAGATATGATCTCTCTTTGCTGATCTTTACTATTAAGTCACAGTTATTTATATAGTGCTTCATACAGTAGGCCTACAGATTGTTTTAAAGACACTTAAATGTAATAAAATGAAAGTAATAGTATAATGGTTTCAGAGTTCTTTATATACAATCTTAGCTGGAAAGCACCTCTGAATAACAGACAATAGTGTCATTATTCAGTTCAATTTAGTTCAGTGTTGATTCGGTTTAGTTCAGTTTGCAGCTGCACAAACAGTTCTTCTGAACTGTCTCATTTTTGAAGTATTGATTTCAGTTTGTTCAGATGGAATGAACTGATTTGTAGGCCTCAATGAATCAGTTTTTGAAACTGACTAAATAATATATTTTTGAAATTTTTGTAGCAAAATTTTATATGCTCTAAGTGTTTTAAGGTACTGCCTTCTAAACTGCTTTAGTGTAGTTTGCTACTATTTGCTATTAATATGTAATGTATCTAACAACTCAAAGGCTTCTGATGTGTTGTTAAATATGATATTGTGAGTTGCTGTATGGAGGGTTTCAGGACCCAGAAGAAATGTGAGAGGCAACCGCACTCATCTTCCTTTAAAGAGGCCCTTTACTTTCCCTTTTGTTTCACATTTTAGCAATAGAAGAAATAGTGCAATCTGGCTGTAGAAACATGTTTTTGTTTTTTCTGTATTTAATTTAGATCTCAGTGTGCAGTGTTTTGTAGGGCTTATTTGAACCCATAGGTCTAGCCAGGAGACTTCTTGGCATCACTGCTTATTTCCTTGTTTGCTTGAGATTTTGCAACTCAACTCTTTGTGACATTTCAGCAGCATGGAAAATAGAAAGTTTAGCCTGGCACAGTTTAAGTCCTACATGTTAATCTTTACCAAATAGGCTTTCCATAGAAAAATGTGAGAATATTGGGCATCTGCAGTAAGGACATAAATGTTCAGTGCCTAATAAGGCTCCCTCTTGTAAATTAACTTGTTAGCATTACAGCCCCTAGCTCTGTATGGGAAACCCATGAAATATGATCCTACTGTGAATGCCGCCTATGTGCAACACACTTTCACTTCCTCTTACACGCAGTTCAACTCAAGAAACAATGAACAGTCGTTAGCTCACTTTTGTGCTTTACTTCCTGCTGGAAAGCTGGACCATCAGGATAGTGCTGTTCTTATTGAATGTCCAAAACCATCGTTCAACAAAGGCTGTGTCATATCTGAAAGTCTTTGGATTCCTACATTCAAGCTACTTACAATGATTGTTTCAAGAGAACATCATTACTATTGCTTAGGGTTAGTGATTTAAATAGATTAAATTGATCTTTTCGTAGTTTCTCAGGAGTTGTCAAACCAAAGGCAATATAGGCCAATAGATAATGTTCACCAGCTTAGCTTTGTAAATGATTTGTTTGTGCTCTAATGGAACAGACGTTTTTTTGTTTGTTTTTTTTTATTTTTTTTATATAAAATCAGGGCCATCAGTCGTCAGGTGAAGACATGGAGATTTCCGATGATGAGATGCCTGGCACACCAAACGCTAGCGGGGACTGTGCCAAAAACATTTTGGTCAACTCTGCGATGTCTCCAATGCAGACCATTCCCATGCCCCCACCAGGGTTCCCCCCACTGCCCCATCCACAAGCTGGCTTCCCACTGGCACTGCCTCCTCTTCCAACCGTACCGCACCTGGCTGGCCCACCTGGCGTGGCCCCCCATCCGATGCTACACCTGTTGCACCCTTATCCCCCTGGCATGAGGCCCATTATCCAGATGGACCTGATGAGCTCCTTACCACAGTGGGGCAGCGTTCACATGTCCTTCCAGATGCAAACCCAGATGTTAAGTCGCATGGCGCAGAGCCAGCAGCCGTACCCTTACCCTCACTTCATCAGCGGGGCTGCTGCAAGCGCCGGCGCTGCTGCCGCCGCAGCCATGCAGTTTGGGGGCCCGTATCCGCCTCTGTCTATGGTTGGTGCACCTGCCGGCAATGTGGGTCATGGGCAACCCTGGCCCCTACCCAACATGCCCAAGTTCAACCCTGCTGTTCCCCCTCCAGGCTATGAGGCACAAAAGGAAGACCCACACAAAGCCACTGTGGATGGAGTGCTTATGGTTATCGTCAAGGAGCTGAAGGCTATCATGAAAAGAGATCTCAACCGCAAGATGGTGGAGGTGGTGGCCTTCAGGGCATTTGATGAGTGGTGGGACAAACAGGAGCGTTCGGCTAAGGTAAGTGCCATTCAACAAACCCAGGCCTGTTTTAAATGTTACATGATACCTGTTGCTGAATATGTAAATACTTCTGGAAATGAATCATAACAAATGCAGCAAATTTGGCTTTCAAGCTATTTAAGTCGTGCCAGATACAAAATCACTGTCAAGTTGATAGGTATCTGTCATAACAATTAGTTAAAAAGAAAACAACAGTTTATTAAATTTTCAAACCTGAGGTCATGTAATTATACTAATAGAATTATCTGCCGTCATCATTTTTCTGCACCTGCAGGCTACGCTTACACCTGTGAAGACAGGCGAGGGCAAAGATGAGGAAAAAGAACGGGCCAAACCCAAAGAGACTATATCCTCTAGCTTACTGGAAAACTGGACCAAGGTTGAAGGTCTGGGCTTCGAGGGAATGGGACTCAGCATGGGCCTGCGTGGTGCCATCCGATTACCATCCTTCAAGGTACCAAACTACCACTTTGTGTTTTTGTTATTTTGCTGTTGTACTGTTATAGTTGCTCATTATCAGTTGCTACTCATTTGTTTGCAGGTTAAGAGGAAACAGCCCCCTGAGCCAACATCTACCAATGACAATAAGAGGGTGCGACCATCCACACCTGTCGATGATGAGCTGGAAGATGAAGGTGTGTGCTTGACATGCTTGCCCAGTTAATCATATTTCTGGTCTTTAAACTGAATCTTCGACAACTTATTCCCACTGTTGGCTTTAAAGTGACAATGCTTTATATGATTTCATGCCATTTTTATAAACTAACTTGGTAAGGTTCATTCTCAGAGTCAGAAAAAACAGATCTTTGCACGGACGGTTCCAGAACAGATGGTGGTGGTTCTTCTGCCAAGCGAAGACCAGCCAGACCTCTGGAGCTGGACAGCGAAGGTGAGGAGGAAGAGGAAACCTCTGGGAAAGAGGAGTCATCGCTTTCAGACCATGAAGAGGAGCCAGTGGAAGATGCCTCTGAGAGGTTGTCCTCTGGCACGGTGAGCACCTATCCACAGTACTTCTTAATAAACCTTAATCAAGTGTAGTTATCAGGCTCTATATACAACACTTATTTGAGCCTAACATAAACATGCCTTCTTAGGATATGAAGGACGAAGAAGATGATGAAAAGAAGAGCGAATCAGACTCCAGTGAGAGTGAATCATCGGACTCATCAGATGATGGTAATGGCAAAAGGTTGATGAATATTGTGCCCTTGTGGTCACTGTAATTGACCTGAGGTAATGACATTCACTTTTTTCCCCCCTCAGAATCTTCTAGCTCATCTTCCTCTTCCAAATCTGATTCCGATTCTTCTGGGAGTGAGAGCTCGTCTGACTACGAATCAAGTTCAGGAGAGGAAGAGGAGGAAGAAGAAGAGCAGGCAGTGGCAATGGAGGATGAAGATGAAGATGATGCACAAACCTCATCGACGTCCTCATCTTCCTCATTCTCGTCTTCTGAAGAGGAGGATGTTGGCGTAAAAGCTCCTAGTACCCCCACAGGACCACCACCAGAAGAGGAACCAAATGAGTTGGGCAGGCTGGAAGCGTTAGATGAGGCAGAGATCGATCACAAACATAATGCGGTGAGCTCAATCAAGCCTGGAGTTGAAGACGTGTGGCCTCCATCTCCCAAAGGATTGCCAGGTCAGAGTCTTGACTGTTTTTATAGCTTGATGTTCCTGTAGCAGTTGAGTATTCTGTGTTGAAGTCAGATACTGATTGGTTGTTCTCTCTTTTCAGCTGATGAACCCGACATTGATTTGGCGGTCAGTATTCCAGT
Organism: Spinibarbus caldwelli; assembly: GCA_039654775.1. NCBI lineage: Eukaryota > Metazoa > Chordata > Actinopteri > Cypriniformes > Cyprinidae > Spinibarbus > Spinibarbus caldwelli. The sequence continues at coordinate 6,002,227 of CM077266.1, read as the reverse complement.
GCCCAAAGCTGAAGCCACCCTGGAGGATGTTGGTAGCTTGCGGCCACCCACCCCAACAGGTTCATTTGCAGACAGTGATCAGGACACCCGACCAAAGATCCCTGCAGAAGACTTTCCCCGTACCCCCGGTCATGATGGCCCGGTTCCCCTAGAATCAGAGGCTGCAATCCCTCGTTCTCTTCCTACGCCCTCAATGCACCTTCCACTTCCCCCCAATCATGCCCTTGAAGCTCGATCCCTTCTGCCGCCTCCCGAAGCTTTGCCGGATATGCCTGTCCGTGGGCGGTTGCCTACGGAAGAGGACATCCCACGCACCCCGGGAAGAGATCTTATGGACAGACCCCGGGGTTTGGGCAAGTCTCAGAGCACTGATACGGTTCCTGTCACACCAGGTAGCGACACGCCGCTAACAGGTAACAGCTTGAGCTCGCCGCATATTCCCGGCAGCCCTTTCTCTTACCCCGCTCAATCCCCTATCCTCAGCGCTGGTATCCCTCGGACTCCGGGTAGAGATCTTACTTTCACCCCAGCTTTCCCTGACTCTGCTGCTTTATCTGCAGGCCTTCCCATTCACAGGAAGGCCTCGTCTGAGAGCTTGGAGGAGAAGTCTGTCTTTAAAGAGCCTCTACTCAGCGCCTCTCCCCAGGCCAGCCTACAGCCTAACAATACAGTTTCTTCCCCATTCCCTGGTCCTCCCCTTTCTGCTGCTTCACTTCAGGAGCCACCTCTGCCTCCCCAAGGCTCCTCTCCCAATTCTGTTGAGACTTCCTCTCCTGCTGCTCCAAAAGACCTTCCTGTTCCAATGATAGATGTTCCTGTGCCCTTAGATACTACTCCAGGCAAGAGGAAACCAGGACGCCCCAAGTCTAAAAAGGTACCTGTGGCGACCCCTCCAGATTCTGAAGAGCCTCCAGCTCCGATGGTGGCCTCTTCACCTCCAGATCTACCAGTAAACGATCTGTACCCAGACCACCCTTCAGAGACCTTCAAAAGAGAAGATGGTGACTCCACAGCATTGGAGGAAGAGGAAAACCAAACCCAGACAGTCGTACCTGAGGTGGAAGACAGGATGTCCTACGTCGAGGAACCTGTTCAGAAGACGCGCCGACAGAGGCGGGGCTGGCAAGAGTTGTTGTTGTCCATGCACTCCCCTGTGACATCACCGCTCCGCCCCAGCTTCCTACCTCGCTCAGATTTTGAGGAGATGACCATCTTGTATGACATTTGGAATGACGGCATTGATGAGGAGGACATCCGCTACCTTAAGATAACTTACGACAAGATGCTGCAGCAGGATAATGGCAACGACTGGCTCAACGACACCCTCTGGGTCCACCATCCTCATATCCTTTACTGCTACAATGTAAATGTGCGAATTAGAATTAAAAAAATTATCCATTGTTTTTTGTCAATGACGAAGACTTTTTTGAGTGTAAAATCCTATTAAAATGGCTGTTGGTAACATCTGCGTCCCTAGTGGTGGCAAATGGAATTCAATTTTAAAAAAAAAAGATTTCGGGGAGTGTTTGGCGAAATCATTTAGTTCCTTTTGCAATTTACTTTGGTGCCACTAGGGGTGAAGAAATTATGCCCCTAGTGGCTCCAAATGGAATAGCGGACTTGAATTGCTGTTCTTCAGTTGATGTTGAAAAATGTAATTTTCTACATCTCAAATGGAACCCCAGTATTCACATTTTTGGGACTCTCTTACTTGTTGACAGTATTGTTATAACAAAATAGTTGTGTCCACTAAAATTAATTCCTAGTATTTGCAGACCTGTTATGTGGAGATCTATCTGTTCGTTTAAAGAAAGACTCCTTGACTCCTCTGAACCTACCAACATGGGCGGCACATCAGGGCTGAAGAAGAAGCGGAAAGAGGATGGTATACGTGACCATGTCACCGGCTGTGCCCGCAGTGAGGGCTATTACAAAATCGACAAGAAAGACAAAATGAAGTACCTGAATAGCTCACGCCTACAGTCCGAAGAGCCTGATGTGGACACTCAGGTGGGCCGCAGTGATAAAATACTGGAGTTTACTCACAGTCGATACTTCATTAAGCTGAATTGCCGAAGGTCCTGATGTGGATTGTGTTTGTGTGATTTCTCACAGGGGAAGAGTATTCCAGCACAGCCCCAAGCATCCACTAGGGCAGGTTCAGAGCGGCGGTCAGAACAGCGCCGCCTGCTGTCGTCCTTCAGCTGCGACAGTGACCTCCTCAAAT